>LZPO01075972.1:104385-118678 GCA_001675575.1 Neotoma lepida | reverse complement strand
TGTGTGTGTGTGAGTGTGTGTGTGTGTGTGAACATGCCTGCATGCCCGTGTCACAGCATTTGTGTCAGAGAACAACTTGTGGAATCTATTCTTTCCTTTTACCATGTAAGTTCCAAGCATCAAACTCAGATCATCAGACTTGATGGAAGTATTTAAGATTGTTTAATAAAATTTGATCATTTCTTCTCTTTTCTACTTCATCCTTTTTTTTGTTAGTCCTTTCTCATCAAAGCATCAAAACAAACTCAAGTCCCATCATATATCTCAACTACACCTAACCTCCTTTCTCCCCCTTCATAGTTTACATTCTTGTAAGACCTGTCTTCCTGTTGTGGGATATTTGTACACTGTGTGAAGATGTATTACTGTGATTGGTGTAATAAAGACCTGAATGGCCAATAGCTGGGCAGGAGAGGATAGGCAGGATTTTGGGGGAGAGAGAGGAAGAGGAGAAGGAATGTAGGAGGTAGTGAGCCACGTGGCAGAATGTAGATTTAAAAATGTGGATTAATTAAGCTATAAGAGCTAATTGAAAACAAGCCTAGCTAAAGGCCAAGCTTTCGTAATTAATAATAAGTCTCGGTGTCATTATTAGGGAGCTGGCTGGCTTACAAAAACTCATTACATCTTCCCATACTTCTGTTCATTTCCTTATATTCCCACCCTAGTCCATTATCTATCATTGATGAACACGTTACCAAATACGCACCTTTTAGCATTATTTTACTTGGTTTCCTCAGAAATGTTTGATAACTATCTTTTTTAAATAAAAAAAATTTATTTATTATGTATAGAGTGTTCTCTCTGCATGTATGTCTGCAGGTATGAAGAGGGCACCAGATCTCATTACAGATGGTTGTGAGCCACCATGTGGTCAATGGGAATCAAACTCAGGTCCTCTGGAAGAGCAGCCAGTGCTCCTAACCACTGAGCCATCGCTCCAGCCCTGATAACTATCATTTTACAGTCTGTTCTTTCCTAGTTTTTGTGACACCAGGATGGCATAAAACTCACCTCNTTTCCACTTGGACTCGCCCACTTATGCCAGGTGTGTAAAGTTCAGAAGGCTTATCATAATTAAGAACCTTTCAAATCCCAGTCTAAGGCTTTAAATATGATTTTCTTTCTAGTGATAGAGTCCATACATTATTGTTCATCATGGGAAAAAAACATACAAAATAAAAAATGTCCAAATTATTGTCTTATAACAACCTAATTAGGAAGATGAAACAAGTGTAAAGCCAACTGAGGCAGAATATTGTAATCAATTAATGGATGGTAAAGATAATATACCTTTCTTGTGTGTTTCTTTTGTTTTATTTTGTTGAAACAGGGTCTCACTGTGTAGCTCTGGCTGTCCTGGAACTCCCTCCATAGACCAGGCTTGCCTCAAACTCACAGAGATCCATCTGCCTCTGCCTCCCAAGTGCTAGCAATTAAAGGCATGTGCCACCTTGCCCAGCTGAAGATATCTTAGAGTCCCAATGAAGAGAAATATTATGTTTCCAGGTGATAAGATTTTAAGAAGGAGGTGGAATTCAATCTAGGCCTTATAAATTGAGTAGAAATTTCCCTTGGNTACAGGAGGGGAGGAGGCATACCATGCAGGTACAATTCTACCATAAGTCTGTGAAGCAAGGACAATCTATGCTGTCCTAAGGATTAAGTTTGAACATGTAGCTGGCCCCAAAGATACTGTGAGAGCCAAGGTTGAGAAGGTGATGGATACTAGATTGTGGCAGATAGACATTAAGTTAAAAACTCAAGTCCTATATTTTATCTTGCTGAAAATGTGACACATTTCTTAAAAAGAAGTAATAAAAATTAAATTCTATAAGGTTTTATAACAGCCTGAGGGTTCCAAAAATGATAACTGCTCAGAATCTTTTGGACTTGTTTTAGATTACCACATGTGACTCTCAGCTCTTTACTAACAAGGGAATGTGCTCATTATATGTTACATATTACATAGATTATAATCTTCAGAAGATTATAGGTCCAGTACACCTGCTGAAAAAATACCTCACAATTATCAAGACTGAATGCACACATCAGCCACGTGTAATTAGTATAGAAGATGAAGCAGACACAGGCCTCCTTTTGGATACTGACGGCTACTGAAGTTTTGTTTGAATGGGAGTAAATTCTAGGACTAAGTTTTCTTCTCAGNAAAGAATGAGAATAATCAAATGCACACATTAAGGTTGTAAAGCAGAAGGGTCATCAGCTTTGGTAGTAAGAGGATTAAAGAAAATGAAGTCAATTTAAAATGTTCTCTCTTGATGAATAAACCTAGGTAATAAGAAGGAGCTCTGGGGAGGATCTGGGGAGACAAATAGAGGGGAATTCAGGGATGTTTGAAGCTGAAATAGGTTCTCACGACCACTATAGTCAATTAAGTCTTTCTCTGTTTTCTGTTAGCTAGCCCTAGGGGTTGGGGGTGGGAGTAATTAAGTCACCTTGAGAGACCCAGTAGAACATGTTGAGTTCTCCAGTTAAAAAGAATTCTTTTTTGAGTCAGGGTCTCTCTGTAGACTAGGTTAACCTGGGTCTCATTCTGTAGCTCAGTTGGCCTCATGCTCATGATCCTCTGCCCCTGCCTCTCAATAGAATGTAATTTTCTTCAGTCCTGGGGATAATGTTGTGGATGGCTGTTTGAGCCTATAGATGGAATATAAATGAACCGAAAACTAGAAAGCCCAAGAGGCTTGCACAAGGTCTCAAGTTAGGAAAGTGAAAGCAGAGCCCCNAATTGCTACTTCACCCCTGCATGTGTATTGCCTGGAATATGTGTATTTGCACAGATCATGAGCTCAATGAACAGTTATTGACTGAATGGTGAATGGATGAACCCTAGATTCCTGTTTCCTTCCAGGGTTATTTTCATGACATTATAAAACTGGTCTGAGTTCTGAAGTTTGAGAAACACTTTGTTTTGCTTCATGATATTGTAAGTGGTGCGAAGCATGAAATATAATGCCAGCTTCTAATTTTCCAGCTAAATCTTACTCTTAACAGATATTTCTTCGAATTCTGGACTTATACCACAAGGATTTTTTTTTTTTCTGTAGATGTTGCTCCCCTGCGTTATTCAAAGGCTGTAAAACTTCAGCCTGCTGGTGGAATCTGTGATGATTATGCAACAAAAACAAAAAATAAAGCAACCAAACAAGACCTGTTTGCACAATGTTAAGGGTAAAGATGGCAATGCAGGGGCTTACCTAAGCTCTACCTTATGTGATAGATTAGGCGGGGATGTCATAACAAAGTGCCACAGACTGCTGGTTTTGTTTTCTCAGAGTCTGTAAGGCTTGAAGTCCAAGACCCAGGTGTCAGCCAGACTGACTACTAAAGGTTATAAGGAAAGGATTTATTCTCATACCTTTATCCTTGACTTGTAGGTGACGGTCTTGTTTTTGTGTTTTCATATCTCCCTACTTCTGTTTGTGTCTGTGTTCAAGTTGTTGTTTTGTAAGGATAGGAGACATATCAGATTAGGACACGAACTAATAATCTCATTTTAATTACCTCTTTAATTACATCTCCAAATAAGGGCACATCTCAAGTTAGTAAAGAATGTTGACTTCAACATATAAACGGGTGTGTATGTATGTATGTCTGTGTATGTGTGTGTGTGAGAGAGAGACAGAGAGAGACAGAGAGAGGGAAAGAGGGGGGAGGGAGAGAGAATTCAATTATCCTGTGTGGAAAACCACTTTTTATCACATCATATTAAACTCTTGTTTGGCATTTTCCCCTGAGTTGAAACATTTCCTCCAGGAAGGAACAAGAGGTTTATGAGCCTCAGAAGGTTAAAAAAGAAGTTCTCCACCTGTCTTGGAGAACAGAAACTTGAAACTTGGAAGACTCTTGAGGGCCAGTAGTATAAAAGGAAGTATATTCTCCTCATTAGTATGAAAAGTAGTAAACACTTGCTGGGGGAAGAGACTGACCAGCAGAACTGCAGAGAGAAGACATTATTGGACCACGAAGCTGTCTGCAAGCTGTATTGAGAGCTCCAGAGTTGCAGCTTTTGCGAGTCTTTACCCATGTTGGGGAAAGGGTTTTCAATGATGTAGCTGCTTTTGAGTCATCTCTGCTCCTACGAAGTTACTCCTCACCCATAGCCCTGTTAGTAACTTCCTAAAAGCTCACTGGTTCACCAAGTTGGATGTTGGTGCAACTGTTTCTTTGATCTGCCANGTGGAGTGAATAGACATGCGTTGTGCCGACCCAGGCAAGCAATTCTCCATCCTATTTCCCAGCAGCAGTAGAAGTAATGTTACTAGAACTTCTAGTTTGAAGTTAAGCATGCAATTGCCCAATGACATCAAGGTCATGACCAGTTAGGTCCATCATTCAGCTGTAACAAGATGGTTGACCTCCAAGTTTTCCTGCCACTATACTTAAGAGTAAACTAAGAAGTATGGCTTTACTGATAAGCTTGTCAAAAAAGTACATCATTAAAATTGATGAAACAATAGTTTCTTCTGTGGAAACTGATGTTTTCCTCATTTGTAAAGTGCTATAAGAAGTCTGGATGGTTTGGATTACTGTTGAACTGTAGCTTAACCAGTAAGTTTAATATCCTGGAGCTGGGGATTTATAAGGAGAATCTTTCATGAGGACCGTAGGGAAAAATAATGAGTTTCTTCCAGAACTTCTGTGAAGAACTTAAAAACATATATGTGGAGAAAAATGGTTTTACAGTTAGGAATAGTTTGAAAGAGCAAAAGGATTCCTTAGCTATGTTTTTTAGGAACATCTTTCAGTTGTGTTAAAGTGTCTGTACTCCTTGCAGCTAAGGGTCTCTTTATTCAACCAGAATGATACTCTGGAGCTACAGGCTTAGCCTCCTTTGCTTTTACTATTGACTGATGTGTTGACTATAGCTTTAGGGCATTTTCCAAGATTCTCACAATTAAAAATAGTGATATTTTTTTCCTTTCTGACTTTTTTTTCTAAGATAGGCTATCTTTGTGCATTCCTGGCTGTCTTGAATTCACTTTGTAGACCAGGCTGGCCTGGAACTCAGAGATCCACCTGACTTTGCCTCCCAAGTGCTGGGATTAAAGGTGTGCTCCACCAATGCCTGGCTGTGATATTCTTTATAAGGTCTTTTTGAATTTTCTCCCCAGTAACTCAATTAAATAATACCATTCAGCAGGTGGCACAGTGGTGTCTGCATTGTGGGATGGTAATGTGACATTTGGATGAATTGCTATTTAGCATTTTCTGATTTAGGCACCTTCTGGACTATGTTGCTTAAATCTCTGGATCACTAATTGTTACCTATAGAGCTCCTCCAAAATTTTAGGTCATGTTCCATCACTGGCTTAGACACAAAGTAGCTTCTCCATTTTAGAAGGAAATAGTAACAAATATTGGGTGTGCAGTTATTTGTCATGACCAGTATGTGTCACTGCAAGAAAGCATATAGAAAGGGGTAGCATCAAGAACAAGACACTTGGAAAGAGAGTCTATGTGGTATTGGAAGTGATATAAGGGTCACCTTGACTTCCTCCAACAGTCACTGAGCACTTATTGGCCCCCCAACAAGACAAGTGTTTACAGGATTTTGAATAGGTTCCCTCTAAACTAACATGTACAAAAGTAATAATATTCTCAAACCCAACAAAACTTGGGGNAATGGAGCAGAGCTCTACAAATTACAGCAGTTTTAAATTTGATTTATTTGAGAAACACCTTACTTTTGCTTCANGAGACTTTAAGTGGTGCCAAGTATAAAAATACAATGCCTAATTCTAATTTTCTGCCCAAGTTTTACTCTTAAATAATATAGGAGTCACCTTATTGGGAAAAAAATTGTAGGGAAAACTGAAGGTTCTCTCCTTCATATTTGGACATAGCTGATAGTAAAAATACTATGTGATTGGAAAAATATGCATTTCCAGATTAGATATGTTATGATAGACACATAATTAAAACAGACAAGGATAATTATTTGCCAAACATTTATTGATTTTTTTTACAGTCCGATTTTTTTCAACAAGAATGTCTTTAAGGTAGTATAAAGCCTCAAATGATTGTGGGCTGATAAGTCTAGTCAAGAGACCTCTAGAAATTTGTCCTCTGTTCATTCATTTTTCCCTTTCCTTCTTCCATCACTCTGAACTCTTGTTGGACCCAAACGAGACAGATGTGTATAGGGTCTTGAGTAGGTTCCCTCTAAACCAACATGTACAAAAGTAATAATATTCTCAAACTCAACAAAACTTGGGGAAATGGAACAGAGCTCTACAAATTACAGCAGTTTTAAATTTGAGTTGTTTGAGAAACATCTTGCTTTTGCTTCATGAAATTTTAAGTGGTGTTAAGTATAAAAATATAATGCCAAACTCTAATTTCTTGTCCAAGTCTTTCTCTTAAGAGATATTTCTTTCAGTTATGAACTGATTTCACATGGTATTTTCTGCATAAATCACCCCCTCCTGCATTATTTGAGGGCTGGTAAAATTATGCAACAAAAATCGAGAAAACTGTTTGNAGAAGACTAATGAAATTTAGGCCGAAGAAAAAGTCAACTTAAACTTATAAAATGAGAGCTCCCAACAAGATGATCCACCACTAAAAATAGTGGCTCAATTATTTTGAATAACAAATTGCTACATTATTCTTATTATTTATGAAGGCAATAAATCAATGTGTTCCTCAAACAAAATTCCTTTGAAAAAATTAAATGACTTCCTTTTAAAAGTGCACACCATATCTGCACTAAAGAACAAAGACATCTTGCAATAAAGACCCGAGGCAGAATGAAAGACAGGAATAGAAAGAAATGAAATGGGTATAGTTTAAGATTCTGGAAAAGACATTCTAAGATCAGAGAGTTTTCCCACAACCAGAAACACGTGAGTTATCATCTGATACCCAGTGTTTCTCATTTTCTTTTGCTTGAAAAAGGAAAAAAGATTTGGCTGCTGCCAGGACGTTGGCAGCATCCTTTAAGGGCGGTATTGAGACCTCTGCTCTTGGATGTACTCATACAGAGGGCTGGAACGCACTGGGACATTGGCAAACTGGCGTGTGCCAGTCTCCAAGATTTGGCGGCGCCTCTGCTCCGCCTGCCGACGGATCTGCTCTTCTTTTAATTTTCTCTCCCGCTCTTGGCGACGTTTTTGTTCCTCTTCATGACGTTGTTCTTGTTCCTGACGACGAATCTTATCCCTGGCAAACTGATCCTCAGCCGGGTACTGACTATCTCGTTTCTGCCTCCGCAACTGCAGTTCCTCCNGTTCCTGGCGCAGCTGCTTCTCCTCCCGGAATTTCCTGTCACGCTCTTGGCGAAGCTGTTGCTCGCGTTCCTGATGGTGACGCTGCTGTTCCTCAAAGCGAAGTTGTTCTTCCTCGAGTTCCTGGCGGCGCCGCTGCTCCCTTTCTTTCCGGAGCTCTGGTTCCCCGCGGAATCTTCGGTCGCGCTCCTGACGGCGCTCTTCTTCCTCACGGAATTTTTTGTTACGTTCCTGGCGTCTCAGCTGCTCTTCCTCGAGTTCCTGGCGGAGCTCTTCTTCCTCTTGGAATTTTCTGTTACGTACCTGGCGGCGCTCTTCTTCCTCACGGAATCTTCTGTCACGTTGCTGGTGTCTCAGCTGCTCTTCCTCGAGTTCCTGGCGGAGCTCTTCTTCCTCTTGGAATTTTCTGTTACGTTCCTGGCGGCGCTCTTCTTCCTCACGGAATCTTCTGTCACGTTCCTGGCGGAGCTCTTCTTCCTCTTGGAATTTTCTGTTACGTTCCTGGCGGAGCTCTTCTTCCTCACGGAATTTTCTGTCACGTTGCTGGTGTCTCAGCTGCTCTTCCTCGAGTTCCTGGCGGAGCTCTTCTTCCTCTTGGAATTTCCTGTCCCGCCTGAGCTCTGGTTCTCGGCGGAACTTTCTGTCCCTCAGCTGCTCTTCCTCGAGCTCCTGACGGCGCTCTCCTTCCTCTTGGAATTTCCTGTTACGTTCCTGGCGTCTCTGCCGCTCTTCCTCGAGTTCCTGGCGGAGCTCTTCTTCCTCGTGGAATTTTCTGTCACGCCTGAGCTCTTGTTCCCGGCGGAATTTTCTATCNCTTGGCTGTTCTTCCTCCAGTTCCTGGCGGAAGTCTTGTTCCCGGCGAAATTTCCTGTCACATTCCTGTTGGCGCCGCCGCTCTTCCTCTCGCTCCCTGCGAAGTTGCTCCTCCACCCTCAACTTTCGGTCTCGCAGCTGCTCTTCCTTGCGCTCCTGGCGGCGCTCTTCTTCCTCACGGAATCTTCTGTTACGTTGCTGGCGTCTCAGCTGCTCTTCCTCGAGTTCCTGGCGGAGCTCTTCTTCCTCACGGAATCTTCTGTCACGTTGCTGGCGTCTTGGCCGCTCTTCCTCGAGTTCCTGGCGGCGCTCTTCTTCCTCACGGAATCTTCTGTCACGTTGCTGGCGTCTCAGCTGCTCTTCCTCCAGTTTCTGGCGGAGCTCTTCTTCCTCTTGGAATTTTCTGTCACGCCTGAGCTCTTGTTCCCGGCGTAACTTTCTATCCCTCAGCTGCTCTTCCTCCAGTTCCTGGCGGAATTCTTGTTCCCGGCGAAATTTCCTATCACATTCCTGTTGGCGCCGCTGCTCTTCCTCTCGCTCCCTGCGAAGTTGCTCCTCCACCCTCAACTTTCTGTCCCTCAGCTGCTCTTCCTCGAGTTCCTGACGGAGCTCTTCTTCCTCTTGGAATTTTCTGTTACGTTGCTGGTGTCTCAGCTGCTCTTCCTCGCGTTTCTGGCGGCGCTCTTCTTCCTGGCGGAAACTTCTGTCACGCTCCTGGCGGCGCTCTTCTTCCNGCTCTTCTTCCTGGCGGAAACTTCTGTCACGCTCCTGGCGGCGCTCTTCTTCCTGGCGGAAACTTCTGTCACGCTCCTGGCGGCGCTCTTCTTCCCGGCGGAAACTTCTGTCACGCTCCTGGTGGCGCTCTTCTTCCTGGCGGAATCTTCTGTCACGTTCCTGGCGACGTTGCTCTTCCTCACGCCGCTCCTGGCGACGCTTTTGCTCCTCACACGATTTTCTGTCGCGCTCCTGACGAAGTTCTTCCTCCTGGAATTGTCTCTCGTCTTGCCGCCGCCTCTGTTCTTCCCGTTCCTTCCGCAGCTGCTTTTCCTCCTCAAGGAACTTCCTGTCCCTCACCTGTGGCCGCCTTCTTGAGTCTCTCAGGAGCTGCTCTTCCTCCTGGAACGTCTCGTCTCGTCTCTTGGCTTCCCTTTGGTGCTCTCGCTGCAGCTGCTCTTCCGCTAAGAACTGCCGGTCGCGCTGCTGTCGGCGCCTCCTCTCCTGCTCCAGCTCTCTCTTCTCTTCCTCTTCATCTTGCAGGGGCCGCCGATCCTGACGTAACCGTCTCTCTTGCTCCAGAGAATCTTCCAGCTGCCGGATCTTTTCTTCATCCTCCTTGCGTTTGGAGAAGAGCCTCTGACTACGAGCTTCATTTTCCTTCTCTGGTTGCCACTGCCATTTCAGATCCCTGCGCTGATCTTCATCCCGCAGCTGCTGCAGGTCCTCCTCGTGATACTGCCTGTCCTGCTGCAGGCGCCTTCTTTCCCTCCGCAGCCGTTCTTCCTGCTGCTGCAGCCGCTCTTCCTCCTGCTGCAGGTCCTCCTCGTGATACTGCCTATCCCGCTGCAGGCGTCTCCTTTCCTTCTGCAGCCGCTCTTCCTGCTGCTGCAGCAGTTCTTCTTCCTTCTGCAGCCGCTCTTCCTCCTGCAGCAGCCGCTCTTCCTCCCGCTGCTCCTCGTCCTCCTTGTGATACTGCCTATCCCGCTGCAGGCGTCGCCTTTCCTTCTGCAGCCGTTCTGCCTGCTGCTGCAGCCGCTCTTCCTCCCGCTGCGCCTCGTCCTCCTCTTGATACTGCCTGTCCTGCTGCAGGCGCCTTCTCTCTCTCCGCAGCCGTTCTTCCTCCTGCAGCAGCCGCTCTTTCTCCTGCTGCAGCCGCTCTTCCTCCTGCTGCAGGTCCTCCTCTTGATACTGCCTTTCCTGCTGCAGGCGTCTCCTTTCCTTCTGCAGCCGTTCTTCCTGCCGCTGCAGCTGCTNTTCCTCCTGGCGATATCTCCTGCCCTGCTGCTGGCGCTGCAGCTCCTCTTCTTGCAGCAGCCTCTCCTCACGCAGCTCTTCCTCCCTCTGCTGCCTCAGGCTGGGTTTGGCGTCCCGCGTGTGGCGCCTCTGGCTTTCTTCCCGCAGTTGCTGGCTCCTGTTTGGGTCCCGGCGCTCCGCCTGGCGACGCCTCTGCGGTTCCTCTAGGAAGCTGTCCTGGAGCTCTGCTCGCTGCCGCTCGTCCTCCCGGAAGCGCTGCTCCTCCCGCTTGCGGAACTGCTGCTCTTGCTCCAGGCGCTCCTCCTCAGCAGGANGCTGCCGTCGGAGGTCGCGGTGCTGCTCCTGCTCCCGGAGCTGACGCTCTTCCGGCTCCTGTCGGCGAGGCCTGGAGTAGACTTTGTTCTGACGAGCTTCTGCCTCGCTTTCGAGCTGCTGCTGCCACCTCTGAGTGAGGCTCTCCTCGGGCTCCTGGAGGCGCGTCTGCTCGTCCTCCTCAGCCACCAACTCCTGCGTGCGCCTCAGCTGAGGTTCGCGCCTCCGCTGGGGTTCGCCTAGTTCTCCTAGCCCGCGCTGCTGCAGCCGTCTCTCTTCTGTCTGTTCCTCGCTCCTGAGTTCTTTCCTCTCTCGCCTCTGCTGTTCCTCTTCCTCAAAAAACTCCTCAGCATCAGGACCCTGGCTCCGGCTTAGCGGCTCTTTCTCTGCAAGGCNTTCCTCCAGTTCTTGCANTTCTCGTCTTTGCAGCCGGGGCTGTTCGTCACGGCGCTGCTCCAATCTCTCTTGCCTCTTCCTCTGCTCCTCAGCGCGCTCCTCCTGCTCATGTCTCTTCTGCCGGCTTCGGCGCTCCGGTTCTTCGTCNCGTTGTACGTCCCGGGGCTCGAATCTCCTTTGGTCTTCTTGCCTGCGATCTTGTGACAGGTTCCTCTTTTCCCTTGACAGGGCTGTCTCCTCATCCTGCCCTACCGCCTGGTCGAGAGCATAATAGCAAGCTTGAGCAATCTTGAAAAGNAGCAGGAGGAATTCGTTGAAATCGACACGCCCGTTGGAGTCGCGATCCAGAAGTTCTAGGATCAGTTCTACTGTCTCAGGGTCATGTGGTCTCTATGAAAGAATAAAACAAAGGTTTTATAATTAATCATTTACAAGTAGTAAGCTTTTACTCTCACACCTCTTTTATGTTGTGCTGAGATTAGGAGATATTTAGAGCAATTAGAAAATGCACAGTGTATGCTGTCTTGTTTTCCCATATGAAAGGTGAGTAGGTGAACGACTCATTTCAAAGCATACCCTCCTTGGAAATTTTTGTTATTGTGTGCTGATCAAAACAACAGATTCTTTCTAGNTGGTTGAATAAGAATGAATTTCTCCTTGTGATCGATAAAATGAAATTTTATGAAGATTTCCGACAGACATTTCTGTTTGAAAAAGCCAGTATTCCTGATTTAATTTCTATTCCATGTTTGAAGAACTAAGATATTTATAGCAACACCATTTTAGTCAAGAAACGGGCAGATTTCAGTTGCTGAAAGTTGGGAGCAAAAAAGTCCCTTCAAGTCTATTAACTTGATTAGGNATCGTTAGTGGTAATGCCCTATTAACTAACATTCCCATTAACAATGCCGGCAAGTCCATTAAATACATGCTATTAACTTCTTTAGTACTCAGATTACAACANCAATTTAAATACCTCAGGCTCAAAAATGAATGAGGATGTGATGTAGACCTGTTATGTTGAAAAATCCATTTTAATCAATATTCTTGAGAGGAAAATTGCTAGCCCCACACCCATAGATTTCTTTTTCTTGTCAGATCTTACNTGAAGGACAGTTCCAAGTTCCCTTTCAAGGAGGTTCTTCAGGTCTTTCTTGCTTAGTGATGCTCCACCACGACTATGTGAGGCATAGTGATTGAAAACTTCGGCGATATCAATAACGCTTCTTATAAGTGGAGACATTTTTTTCTTTCCTTCAAATTCAAGTAAACCTAGAACAATAAGATAGGATTCAGAATCAAATCTCTGCTTCTGATTTTAGGGAAACCTCACTTACACTGATTCAGACAGATCTTTAGAATTTCCACTAGTAGTTANTTCAACTTGCATTTTCAGAGCATTTTATCCCTGACTACTGTATTCTGATAGAGGAAGAGAAATATTGGAAAATCCTAAGCCAAGAAAGCCATCTTCAATCTTGATCCCAGTCAGCTTTTCATTGTCCATCAGTGTTGACTATCCATACCCTCTTCCCTTTTTTGGTTTCAGCCTACTTCAGAGCAGATAGTGAAGACATGAGAGTAAGAATTTAAATTCTACACATTGCGACTCATAACACCCCCTAAAGTTGAGCAAAAAGGATAGGTTAAAAAAAAAGCCAAGATGTGAAAGAAGACTTCAGCATTTTAAAAGGAAATAGAGCTATGTGTAGACAATTGTGTCTGCAAAAACATGGCAACAAACAGAACCTGAAAAGGAAATGTGAATTTTTTCTTAAATGTGTAGCCCATGAGAGACTAATTCATGTCATCAATTCTAAGATTAAGGAGTGCTTCCTCATCAAAATAAGACATTGTAACATNTAGATACAGCAAGGCAGAAAAACAGAATGCATGTTATCTGCCTTAACTCCGATACTATGGCTGTTCATATCTTCTGTTATTGAAAGTTATTTGAGAGACCCTGATTGGTGAATCAGAGTCAATGGGTCAAACAAACCTGGAGAAGTTTGAATGATATTGGCCTTAAGGCTGGCCTTTGTTAAATGCAAGTAAATCATTTGAATGTTGGTGTTACAAAAAAAAAGGGGGGAGGCCTCTGGGAATGTAGCTCAGTGGTAGAGTGACTATTAGTATGTGCAAAACAATGTGTTCAATTTTCAGTATTGCCAAGACAAAGCAAACACACAGCCACAGCAAAACCTCATCCACTGACACACTGGTGTTAAAAGAGTACTTGGATGGCTTTGCTGACTGACTGCATAGTAGGTCACTTAGTTGAGTTCTGTTAATTATCATTTGAACTCCAAAACCTCACATACCAACTCAGATGTGAACTGTATGAAGATGTCTATGTCATACCGAACACATAAAAAAAAGAGATCAGAGGTTTTGCACACTTTGGGGATGATAGTTTTTCANAAAGNAGAGCCTCATAAGAGGNACACATGCTGTTTTTTGATGTGCATAAGTATTGAGTTGAGAGCCTGGAGAGAATCACTGCNATTCAAGTATGGCTCCAACCATAAAAAGATGGGGCAAGCCAAGCATGGTGGCTCATTTCTTTAACCTCAGGTCCCCAGAGGCAGANGCAGGCCAATTACTGTGAGTTTGAGACCAGCCTAGTCTACATAGTAAAGTCTAGGCTAGACAGGGCTAAACAGTGAGACCTCGTCAAAAAAGAGGAGGGGAAGGAGGAGATGGAATAAGTGAGATTTAGCCAACATTGGAAGGTGGANATCCCTTCTGGAACACAGGGCCTACCTTCATTCCCCCAAAATGTACCACAGCTAGAAAATGAAGAATCGAACAGAAGAACACCATCCCGCAAAATGGGACTTACCCACTTCACCAGAGGAAGAAGTCAAGTGCTCGCTGACACTGCTGGCAAGTGTGCTAGGTACCTGGGAGTCGGGCCTTTTATAGGGGTTTTAATTGTGCCCCAGGGAGCAACTTAGGAAGGAGACACCCACTCTGTGGGATGACCTGATTCATTCAAATCCCAGCTCCACCTCTGTCTCCAGGAATGGCTTGTTTATCTCACGATTTGCTCACGTAGCTATTTCAACAGTGTTCACAGGACTGGCCTCCTGACTGGGTACTGGCCCCACCTAACACAAAAAGGGAGAATATATGGCAGATTTTTTAAATTTTCTTTCATTGTTAAAATAAAAACATTAAAACAAAGGTGATGAATGTTCAGAATCTTGATTTATTATGACGTCATAAAAAACAACCTCTAGTCATTTATTATTTTTTAAGATTTAAGTTTGAGTGTGTGTGCACGTGCATATATGAGTTCAGGTGCCAATGGAGGCCAGAGGTGTGGGATTCCCCTGGGACTGGCCACACAATATGGACACGAGGAACCAAATTCGGCTACTTTGCAAGAGCAGGAAGTGCNCTTAACTGCTGAGCGTATTTCTAATCCCTTAAACCATTTATTTGTGCAAAATACAAATTCTAGGTTGACATTAAACACGAACTTTGTCATAAACTGAAGAGAACCAACTAACTTCTGTATGGCATGTAGCAGACCATGAAGAGAT
>LZPO01075972.1:74036-90320 GCA_001675575.1 Neotoma lepida | reverse complement strand
AACGTGGATCAAAACCTCTGAAATCATGAACCCAAACAGTCTGTTCTCCCTTTAAGCCCATGTCCTTGTGTGTTGCATCACAGCGATGGAAAGCTGACTAATATACCACGGTACATTTTCTCCAAAGACCAAATAGCACATCATAGAGAGAGATTTCTTTTTCTCAGGAAAATGTGAGTGAAGGAAATGAACATCTGCTTTTTGCCATGAACCCCAGCATCAGGCCAGTCTCTTTGGACCCCATCTGCAGAGTAGCCTCTGCAGAACTAACCCCTAGGCTGAGCTCTCAAAACCTAAGCTCTCAGTCTGTGTCAGTGCCAGGTTCCTGGTTTGTTCCTGTGGTCCCAAGCTCCAGACTTGCTTCTAAGACCCCAGTTCCAGACCTACTGAAAGATAAGCCAGACCCAAGATCTGCCAGCTGGCTTCCATGGATCCCAAATGAATGCCAGTCCCTATGGTGTTCAATTTGTCCCTGTGTACCCTGTGTCCAGGTCTGTNCCACTGTACCCAGGCTCCACTTACATATCAGTTCAAGTGCCACTCCAACCCCCTTGAGACTCTGGTAGCAGGCTTTAAGTCGGTGTAACTACACNCTATAGGTAGGCTGACTGACCTTTAGATTTCTCTGTACAATCTCATCTTGGAAGAGATGTCTATATCTTCAGATTTGCAGACGCCAGCATAGGGCCACAAGGAACATACATAATAAGGGAAACATGGCCTAATCAATTGAACAAAGCAAAACACCAGAAGTGATGCTAAAGAAATAGAGATCTATGAGCTATTAGACAAAAAAATCTCAAAAATAATCTTCTTCCTCTGTTTTGAGTTTGTGGTTCAAGATGTGAACTCTCAATATCCTGCTCCAGCTGCCATGCCTGCTGCTAGCTACTATGTCTCCCTGCCATGATGAACTCTTATTCATCTGGAATAGGCAAGAAAAAGCTCATGCTGCTGTGTCCTGACTGCCCTCTGGGATGTTTGTACCATTTTGCCCAGTGCCNGTTTCTCCATAGCAACCAGAAATGATATAACCAGTGGGCAGCTGAATCTCCTACCCCAGGGCCCAGTGATAAAGCCTGGAGAATCAGGCCCTCAGCTGTTCATGAACTTAGAAAGCCCTCTGATTTCAGTACACTGCCAGACAGATGTCCATCAGCTGGCATCCTAGACACCAGACTCCCCTCAGCACTACCCAAGGGTATTATTCTCTATCTCTACCTTATCATCAAAGGCCACTATTGCTTCCTTTCTTTCACTCTCCCCTTCTGCTAGCTGTCCCATCATTTTCTTCTTGGATCAGAAGGAAGTTGCTCTCAGAGTAGGTGAGGCATGTGCAGTGTCAGGCTCCAGAAGCCTCTGCCAGCTGTGGTCCATCATCTCCCCACATTCTTCCCNAAAACTAGGAGGCTGGCCTAGGCTCCAAGGACCCCAGGATCCCAGCACCAAAGACTCAGGGAAGCTGCATCACATCCAACCCAATGAGGCTCTCCTGAAGCCAGTATGTACCTACCTCAGATCCTCACTCCTGGAGCAAATAGAGGCTCCACCACTGCTCCGGGGAAGGGCAGCCTGCCATGGAGCCCAGTCCAGCCATATACAGGACCTTTGGGCTGTTCCCATCTGGTTCACAGCATTTGGAGGTCTGTGTGTCCAGGGTCTTATTCTACTCCCTCAAGCCTGTGGGGAACCAAGGAGGCCTTGAATGAACATGTGTTGACAGGGACACAGCCATGTCAAGGACCCATTGCAAAGCCTTCCCATACTGGTCAGACTCAGAATTGGCAAAACCTTCCTCTTATCTAAATAGGAATGCTGGCAGTGTGTGCAAAAACTAGCAACTACAGCTCCCTCCTCCTGGATGACTGTAATCNGAGACTGCTCCCCTANAGAGACCTCCTAAGAGACTAGCTAACCCCACCCCCTGTGCTGTATAAGAGCTGTGCTAAGGTTCTGGTTGTTGTAATAGTTCATGCATCTCCCTGAGAGTGAGCATGGTCCACCTGATGCCAGTTTTTCTGTATGTTATTAGACCTGAGGAAAAAAACATTTCCAGGACTGTCTGATTAAAGCTAGCTGTATTTAGAAGTATACAAGGACTCACCAGATGACTGCCTCCCCCTAAGTCGGAGTTTCAGAGAGNAGCCCCTCACTGGCTTTTGAGGTCCCTTGTACGGGGAAGGGTTAGGGTTGATAGAAAATAGCTGTGGAGATAATTTGGCTTTTAGCCACAGAAGAGTGGAGATGTGGGATAGATAAGTGCAAGAATACATCATGTGGGAAGGGGGTCATCAAGTTGTCTNGGAAGACACGTTTTTGTAAAGTAAAAGGACNATCATATATCACAGGTTCAGGAGTTTTGCAAGGCAAAGGGGTGGGTATACATCATGGGCTGACAAGTTCAGCATAGGTTGAAAAACACAGTTTGCAGGATATATTAGGCTTAGGAAACAGAAACTTATTCTTGTAAGGTATGGAGACTTCTTAACAAATAATGTGTCTCCTGTTTTGTTCTCACAGCGTGCTTGTCTTTTCTTCATTCCCTTGTTGCCCCAAATTTCCAGGACTAAACCGTGCCGACATGGTGGAAGCCAGGCCCCTGTCCATCCCTCACCCATCCTAGGCACTCAGCCNCACATAAGAACTTGTCCCCAGGTACCTTCTCCTCATAGAGCTACCTGAGGTTCACTCTACCTGTCTTCTGTAGCCAGTGTGGCAGTAGCTGTGGGACTGGTGGCCTCAGACTTCTCCACCTAAGATTCCGGTCCATGGACGAGGCCACTGGCCAGGCCTCTCTGATGGGTGTTTTATGTTCAGCAACAGAGGTTTTGTCTTGTGGGAGGGGAAAGATCATCCTAAAGAAACACAGTGTGTACAAACCCACCAGGAAAGTGATACAGGAACAAAATGAACCCCTGAGCTGAAGAACGCAGTGGCTGAGCTGAGGTCAACAGGCAGACTTTCTCAGCAGGTGCTTTGCAGCCNGGGAGAGCATNGGAAGGAAAAAAAATGCTATACAAGAACATTATATGTCCCGTCCAGCGGGCCAGGTTATTCGCGGGTCTCGAGGGGGGATCCACCTAAAAGTCAATGGGGGCGAGAGGGAAAGGAGACCAGGCGCATAACTGTCTCTTATACACATCTAGATGTGTATAAGAGACAGAGGGAAAGGAGACCAGGCGCATAATGAGAGACAGAGTCAGTCTGAGTCGCGTCAAGGTCTCATTTTAATGGTGGGTATTGCTGCTTATAAACAAGGTTTCAGGAGGGGAGGGGGAGTGGGAGTGATAGGAGAGAAGAAAGGAAAGTTCTTAAGAGAGGCCACTTTGGTCCCAGGCTCCTGCAGCTGGCTGATTAGCGCATGTTCAAAGAAGCTTATCTAGTCACACATCCCAGAGACCTCCTGTTTCACAAGGTTTGCCAGGAACCTCCTGTCTTTGTAAGATTTAACATCCGTGCTGTAAAACTAAAAAGAAACAAGAAAGGTTACTTCAAAGCTCAGGGTAAATTGTGCGGAGATGGTCTCCAACAATTATACTTGGTCAGTCTTTCACATCAGAAGAGAAAGAGTGGTAGACTCACAGAGACACAAAAGTTGAGGGAGTTCACCACTTCAAACTTTTTCTACAAGAAATTAAAAATTTTTAACATTTATATACTTTATACACTACAATGGTTGGAATACAAATCTCGGTGAGCAGCNTACTTGAAGATGTGAACACTACAGAATCCCNGAGAATTACAGAAAGCCCAGCAGGAGCAANCAACTAACACAACTGGCACAGGAAAGAAGGCATTGTTCTGTAACAGAGAAGAGGATGAGGGAGCGAAAACTGAAGGGCCAGCAAATACCTAGGAGTGGAAATGGCAGTTACACCATTGAAACACCTCAGTTTCAGAAGAAAATATTCTAATGAATGCTGGGGTTGAAAGTGAGAAAACATTTAGCAATAGAAATTGAAGTTTAAATAAAGATTCCTGAATAATTAAAACTATAGCTGGTTGGTGACTAAGACTTAATTACAAGGGAAAAACATTCTTTTATCTTCCTGCCAAGAATGTGGATTCTGCAAGGTTTATGCAAATTACAAGACATGGCCAGGAAGCAGCCATTACAAGAATATGGTGTTAATGAAGTAGTGGCAGAGATAAAAGAAAGTGTCAGTGTAATGTACAGTCAAGCACTTTACCAATTAGAGAGACCGCAGTATGTAGCCATTCTTTCAGAGCACCTGGAAGCACCCACCTATGTGGGCCCTCACATCTCCTGTGATTATTTGTACAGATGGGAGCAAAGCCAGCTATATATTTCTGCATGAGAAGATTCTTGCTTTGTTGTTGAATTGNCTTCATGATTTCTTAAAGGACCAGGCAAAGAACTCTGCAAGTTTGTTTAGTGCTAGGGATTAGGAAATGGTGCCTCTTGAGTACCACCAGGAAGCAGAGACACACCTCATCACTTAGTTTGGATTTTTATCAGNACAACTTGTACTAAATCCTTTTCTTGCACAAANTGATGTACTTTGAAGGTGTTAGTATCTAACTGATGTTTATTTGATTTTTTAAAAAATTATTATTTTTATACATTATTATGTGTATGGATTTTTTTTGTCTGTCTGTGTGTCTGTGCACATGAGCATGCAATGTCTGTGAAGGCCAGAAGAGGGTGGTGGAACTGGAGTTACAGATGATTGTGAGCCATCATGTGAGTGCTGGAAATAGAACCCTCTGGAAGATTAATTGCTGAGCCATCTCTTCAGCTCCTAGAAAATGTTTTAAATAAACCCCATTAAAGAAAAAGAATCTATAGTAGATTTAAAAAGATAAAATGAAAGGAATCAAAACTTAAGACTACAAACGTCAATCAAAGAAATCAACATTTATCGAATCACAAAAGCAGATAACAAGAGAAGCAACAAGAATGCTACCAAGCAGAAGACTAGAAACACCAAGTAGCAGTGTAAATCCTGGTTGGNAAACATATTGCTTTAAATGTAAATGGGTTAAATTCTATAATCAGTGGAGTACCTGAATGGATAAAACTATAAGCTATCTACAAAGGATGGAGCCTCTTTAGCTTTGAGGATGCACACAGGCTAAAGCAAAAGATGTAAAAGGATATCCCATGCAAATAGTAACCAAAAGAGAGATACTTCTATCACCTAAAATAGGCTTTACATCAAAAATTTCCACAAGAGAAAAAGTAGGTCATTATTATAAGAATAAAGAGATCAATAAACTAAGAAGAAATAATAATTATGCATATATTCAATATCAAAGCATCTACATACATGTAAAGTAGTATGCNATTTTTAGTAACAAAAAGATTGATGAGACAAAAAATAAAGAAGAACAAGGACAAGGTGGACATAAACAACATGGGTCTAATACACACACACACACACACACACACACACACAACCTTCCATCAAACAGCAGCAGAATATGCTCACTTCCTTAAGTATCCATGAAACATTCTCCACCATAGATCATATGTCCAGTCACAAGACAACCTTCAATTTAAGAAAGTTTCTTTCTCCCCTTGCCACATGGTATGAAACTGGAAATCAATAACATAAGCAAAATTGAAAATTCACGAATATGTGAATATTGAATCACAAGGCCACACAATGAGTCAAAGGGGGACTAAAAGAAAAATAAAAAATACCTATGACAAATGAAAATGGGAATGACATATCAAAAACTTCACCAGTGCAGCAGAAACCATTCTTGGAAAGAAGAATAGAATGATAATTTCCTAGATGAAAAGAAGGGAGATGTCTATAAANAAAACCAATCCATACCTCAAGGAACTAGGAAACCAGAACAAATGAGTACACAGTAAAAAGAAGAATATAGATCAGAGCAGAGATGAAAGAGAAATAAAAACCAGAACAAAACCAAACAACAATAATAACAAACAAAACCAGGAAAAAGTCAACAAAATTAAGATTTGCACTTTTTGGAAAAGACAAAATGAAACTGAAAATCTAAAGATTTAGTAAAGCTAAGTTAAAAAGAGCCAAGAATCAAATAAATAAAATTGGAAACAGAAAAGAACATATGAAAGCTCATTTTACAGACGTANAAAAGACCACGAGATGGCTGCAAATAACCATAAGCCGACAGGTGCCTGGTGCAGTGTTGGAGCCCATCTAGGTTTCCTGGTGGCTTTATCCAGCAGGACTGCATAAAGAGGATGAGTGGACCATGGGCCTGAGTATCAGGTGTTTGGCAGGCTCTACACTTGGCTGTATTGAGCAAGGCTGTATTGTCTTTTGCTCCCCCCCTTGGCATGGTCAAAAAGCCCTTTGGAATAAAGTTCTGGGATGGTGGGTTTGGACCCAGGCCCTCTTGAGGCTATCCTGTGTTTCTGTCTTTCTCTCGTCATCTAGGTATCTCTTCTCCCTACTCAAGAGTACCCTGGGTCATAAAAGTGGCAGCTGGTCCACCACAGTACAGAAGAAAGGGATAAATTCCCAGAAGTAAAACTTATTAACACTCAATCATGAAGAAATAAAAAACCTGAACGAATGAGTAGTAAGGAAAATGAATAAAATCCTTCCCCATTCCACACACACACACACAAAAGAATAGCTGATGTTTTCACAGGTAAGTTATACCAAACAAAAATTTTAAGTGACATAATTTATGCATTTATTTAGTATGGGGTGGGCATGGCACACACATGTGGAGTCTGAGGACAACTTAGGAGAGCCACTTCTCTCATTCTAAATCTTCCAACAGGCAGAGAGAAGNGAACCATCTCTAACTCATCTTTATGAGATCGGCATTATACTGATACTGAAGTCAAATAAGGGCACTGTAAGAAAATAAATTATAATTCAATGTCTCTGATGAAAAGAGATGTAAAAATTTCAACAAAATAATAACAAGTCAAGTCTGACAGAGCATTAAAAAGATCACAATTCATAATCAAGTAAGATCTCTGGGTCGCAAGGAATATTCAAGTTAATAAATGTGATTGATACCACATTAACAGAATAAAAAAAAAATCACATGACAATCTCAATAAAATAGTCGTAAAAAAAAACTAAAAAAAATCCAGCATCCAGTTTTTTTATTTAAAACTGTCAATAAGCCAAGCAGTGGTGGCACACTCCTTTAATCCCAACACTCAGGAGGCAGAGGCAGATAGATCTCTGTGAGTTCGAGGCCAGCCTGGTCTACAGAGCTAGTTCCAGGACAACCAGAACTATACAAAGAAACCCTGTCTGGAAAACCAAACCAAACCTGTTAACAAATTAGATATAGAAGGAATGCATCTCAGCATGGGAAAGGCTGTATGTGACAATCTCATCATGACTAGTGACAAAAATCTGAAGACTTCTATTAGATCAGGGAAAAGGCAAGCATTCCTACTCTCACCATTTCATCTACCAATCTGTCTGTCTATCTATTTATATCNTGCGTGTGCACACACATGACACATCTGTGTGGAGGCCAGAGGACGACTTGTGAGGGGACAGTTCTCTCATGCCATCTCGTGAGTCCAGGAGATTGAGCTCAGGCTGTCAGACCTGCCATGTGTCTCTGTTAAGACGCCATTAAAAAACCTGAAAATAAGTGAATTCAGTAAAGTNATAGGATACAAAATCAACATTTTTTTCATAAGTGCCCTTTTTTTTTTAAAGATTTATTTATTATGTATACAGAAGAGGGNGCCAGACCTCATTACAGATGGTTGTGAGCCANCATGTGGCTGCTGGGAATTAAACTCAGGACCTCTGGAAGAACAATCAGTGCTCTTAACCTCTGAGCCATCTCTCCAGCCCCACAAAATCACCATTTTAACAACCACTTCATTGTTAGGTAGTAACAGTGAAATATGGGAAATAGGATGGTATTGGTTAAAGAGCACAGAANTTTCAATTATGCAAGATGAATCAGTTTTGGAAATCTAATGTATAGCATAGTGACTGTATTAACTGTATTGTAATTACAAAAAGTAGGCCTTGCATGTTTTCACTACGTAAGAAAAGGGTAACTATGTGAGTGTGTGTGTGTGTGTGTATGTGTGTGTGTGTGTGTGTATGTATATATAAAGTTGATAGTGGCATAATTTAATTCTCTACATACATACATATATAATCATGCATGTCTTAAATACTTGTCAATAGTATCTCAGTAGAGCTGGAAAACAGTTCTATATAGGTATAACATAGAGTCCATTACTAAATCATCCTAAACTGTGTGCTTGATTTTGTATTTATATTATAAACTAATTGAAGACAGAAACCATGTGTTGTTGTTACTCTGATCCTACTTAGCTGAGGGGGCTGCTGTTCTTAGCCAGTATCAGCTGGTCTATGCTGGTTAATCACATGCTGAGTTCCTGAAGATGTTGCTGCCAGATGACAGGACTTCTGAATTGTTGAGCAGGACTAAGCATCAGGTGACAACTTACAGAGGCATGGGATGTCGCCTGACTCAGTACTGCTAGTCCAGACCTGTAGGCTGCACCAGAATGTAGATGTTCAGGATGTGTGCAGGAAACAGAAAGCTATTGAGGCAAAACCGTATAATGGCTTCTCTTGCTGTGAGGACCTAACGTCCTGAAGCCTGTCAGAGCCTGCANGAGCCACTGCTCAGGCAGTGGGACTACGGAGTTACTGCTCTCTTCAAAAGAGTTTTCATTAATTCTTTGAGAATTCTCTACAAGAATTTTAATCATATCACAACTCCCACACCCACTCCCCCTTTCTCTGCCCACACAACTTGACGTCCTCTTCTTTTAAATCCACAGAGTGTGATTTTTATGACCTCTTTTTCTTTAATTTGTGTGTGTGTGTGTGTGTGTGTGTGTGTGTGTGTGTGTGTGTGTGGGGGAATTCCTAAATACTTAAGTACAACTGGCTCATTCTGTTTAATGTTACTTTGGTTACAGGACTGACCATTTGGTATTGGATAAGCAACCAAGTGTTCTTCCCCGGGGAAGACTATTTCTCCCGCTCTCAGTTTTCCTTAGTTGCTTGTAGCTCTTTGTCCAATCTGAGGCCTCATGAGCTTCCCCCTTCCATGTTAATGTATACTGTTGTTGTCCTTGTTTGTTTCTTATCTAGGCAGTCAATTTAATGAGACTTCATAGGTTTAGGAGACACATCCTCACAGCAAACCTCCTGTTTCTCTGGCCCTTACAGTCTCTCCACCCCTTTTCTGTAATGATCCCTGAGNCTTAGGTGTAATTGTGTTGTAGATGTATGAATTGGGACTGGGCTCCCCAACTCTATATTTTGATTGGTTGTTGTTTTCTAGATTGGTCTCTATCTGTTGCAAAGAGAAGTTTCCTGGATGAGGGGTGAGAGCTATAGTGATTTGTGGGTATAAGGATAAATGTTTAGAATGTATTTAGGTACAGCCTCCAATTTGTGCTGCTGTATGAGACTATCCTCTGGAGCAGCGTTGACACATCAGAGGTCAAATCCTTAAAAAGAAAAAACAACCTGACTCACCCTTTCCTAGCAGCTACAAATTGCCAATAACTCCTTAGCTAAGGGNAGAGTCTCCTGCCCACTTCCTGACTCTGTGCTGGGATTTTCTCTGCCTTGAGATTTCAAAGATATTATGCATGCTGTCACAACTACAGTGAGCTCATATGTGCAATTGCCCTGTTGTGTTCAGAAAACTCTTTTATTTTGGTCATCTACTATCTCTGGCTTTTACAGTTTTCCCACCTTTTTTTTTCTCTCATATATTACATCCCAACCACGCCTCCCCCATAACCTCTCCCCCAGATCCACTCCTCCTCCTTTCTCTTCAGAAAAGGGCAGGCCTCCCCAGGATGTCAACCAAACATGGTATATTAAGTTATAATAAGACTAGGCACATCCCCTCATATTAAGGCAACCTAGTAGGAGGAAAAGGGTCCCAAAAGCAGGCAAAAGAGTCAGAGAAGGCCCCTACTCCCATTATTAGTAGTACCATAGGAACCTCAAACTACAGAACCATAANATATTTGCAGAGGTCATAGGTCAGANCCATACAAGCTCCCCANTTGTTGGTTCAGTCTCTGTGAGCCCTGATGGGCCCTGGGTAGTTGATTACACGGGCTGTTTTCTTGTGGTGTCTTGACTCTTCTGGCTCCTATAATCCTTCCTTGCTCTCTTCTGCAAGATTCCCTGAGCTCTGTGCTTTGCTATGGGTCTCTGTGTGTGCTTCNATCAGCTTCTGGATGAAGCCTCTCTGATGATGATTATGCTAGACACCGATCTGGTTANACAATTTGGCCGGTTCAAGTTTCCTTTGCNTCCATTACTAGGAGTCTTTGCTANGGTCACCTCANNGATTCCTGGGAGTTCCCATTGCATTAGGTTTCTGTCTTGTCACTGAAATGCTCCCCAATTCCAGTCACTTTTCCCAGTACTCCCCAACAACCTAATCTCTCCTATTCCCTGCCCCTGCCCCCAGTCCACCCTCAAAATCTATTCCCCTTCCCAGGAAGAGCCATGAGCCCCCCTCAACCCTCCTTGTTACTTAGCCTCTCTGGTTCTGTGGATTGTAACATGATTATCCTACAGTTATTGTCCACTTATCAGTGAGTACATACCATGTTTGTCTTTCTGGGTCTGGGTTACCTCACTCAGGATGGTATTTTCTAGTTTCATCCATTTGCCATTTCATGTTTTTTTTGTTTTTGTTTTTGTTTTAAGAGCTGAGTAATACTCCATTGTGTAAATGTGTCACATTTTCTTTAACCATTCTTTGGTTGAAGGACATGTAGGTTGTTTCCAGTTTCTGGCTATTATGAATAAAGCTGCTATGAAAATAGTTGAGCAAGTGTTTTTGTCGTAGGTTGGGGTGTCCTTTGTCCCCTCTTTTGAGATGACCTCTGAGCCTTGAGAGGAGGGGTTGCATATAGATGTACCTTATAGAACTGGTTACTAAACAGTCTCTTATTCTCTGTACCCTTGACCAGTTGTGGGTCTCTGTGTTTATTGTCATCTACAGCAAAAAGAAGCTACTCTGGTGAGAGTTGAGATACGCACCAACGTATGGGTATAGTGATAAGCCATTTAGAGTCCATTTAATACTATGTCTATTAAGTACAATAATAGTAGGTTCTCCCTAAGGCCCGTGGTCTGTCTGGCCCCAGATTCTTGGCCCCAATAATGCCAGATATGGGTTTCATCTTGTGAACAGGTCTTAAATCCAGTTAGAAAGTGGTTNGTTACTCCATATAAGAAAGTCATTAGTGCCACTATTGTAGCAGTGGGTATATCTTTCCAAACCTGTCATTATCGCATCTCATAGGGCTCACAGCTTGATAAGATTGATGATTACTTTTCTTCTCCTATAGCATGCATAGCACCTTCCAGGTCTGTGAATAGCCAGTAGGGATGAAGCTTCCAGGTCAATACAGTTTGACTTCTTTATGTTCTATGATTTAAGTATGTGGGGTCTTCAGCAATAGGGTCTTCCTATCAAATTCTGCAGGCTAACCAAAAGGAATGGATGGCAGTAGCCTCTACTGTTTGGGGGTGAATGGTAACTTTCTTTCCAACAACTCCAAAAGAGGGCCTGGTGTTGGACTTTGAAATGTGTTAGTCTGTGGTTTTTAGTAAGGGCATTGTTGCCCTTTTATATCTGTGTATGTATACATTTTAGGAAGCTTCTGNAGTAGTAAGATTCCATATGACTGTATCTAAATGTCTTTAGTATGTTATCTTTTTTGCTATTCCATCTTCTATCCCGCTGTACCTCCCCCAGACCCATTTAATTCTTCCTGTTTCATTATTCCCCCTTTCTCCTTCACACCACTGTATTTTACCTCCCCTTCCTTGGAAGTACGCCCCCTCATACTTACTGCTTTCTTGATCTCTATGGATATTCCAAATGAAACACACATCTAAATATTCAAGCTAGCACCCACAAATGAGAGAAAACATGCATTGTTTGTCTTTGGGAGTCTGGGTCACTTCACTCAGAATGATTGTATCCATCTTCATCCATTTACCTGCAAATTCCATAATCTTCTTTTGCTTAACAACTGAATACTATTTTGTTGTATTAATATACCACATTTTTACTTTCCATTCATTAGTTGTTGGACATCTAGGCTGATTCTATTTCCTGGTTACTGTGAATAAAGCAGCAATGAACATAGATGTGCAAGTATCTCTGTAATAAGATGTAGAGTCCTTTGGGGATTTGCCCAAGCATGGTGTAGCTCCATCATGTGGCAGATCTATTTCTAGCCTTCTGAGGAACCTTCACACAGGGTCTCACTATGTAGATCTGGCTGGTCTGAAACTTGTTATGTAGATCAGCTGGCCTGGAACTGTGAGAGGTCCTCCTGCCTCTCTGCCTNTCAAGTGCTAGGATTGAAGGTGTGTGCCACTACACCTGACCAGAATCTCTTCTCTTATTTCCTATCCTAGGACTAACACCCTAGTTCTCAGTGTATCTATTTTCCTCCTCATCCGTCTCTGAACACACCTGGCAGGACACTGCCCTAGCACCTTGGTAGCTGTTGTAGCTCTGCCTGAGATGTTCTCAAAAAAATACTCATTGGTTTGTTTCTTGTACCTGCTTCAACCCTTTGCTACAGTGTCCCTTTCTTAGGAGATCTCTCTTTACCATCTTATTTAAAACCATAATCTTTAACATCCTTTACTCTTTTATTTTTCTGTAACATTTAGTATTCAGCATAATTTCTAGTTTATGTATTTATTCCTTACTGTTTCTTAGTTAGGAAATTAGGAATTAGGAAGTGTAAACTACTTGAAAACCATGCCTTTTGTTAATATATTTTAAATATTTCTTTTCCTGGTGTTTTGATGGTTCTTGGTACAGAGTAGGCACTCGGTGTTTGTTGAGAGAATACACAAATAGTGAGTAATATATTTACTAACGACCATGGTATTTTGAGCTGGCAGAGAGCCAATAATTCAGGAAGTCTGATTCCCCTTCTTACTCTAGCCTCTTGATGGTTTCTTGGTAAGATTTTTATTTCACTAAATTGTAGTGAATCCTTATTAGTTCCCGTGGGTCAATACCTCTTCAGCTAGTTGGATTTTCTTTTTCTTTAAAGAATATGTTCTGGAAAGGAGGAGGTCTTGGGTAGTTTGCTTAATCTTCCTTCAAATCCTAGTCTTTTGTTATCTGGAAATTTCTGTATTACTTGACAAGAAAGTTTCTAAAAATAAAGGACCCTTTAACACAAATGGAGAGAAGAATTAGGATATGTTTGTCTGCAAACATGAGGTAAAAACTCTCTGAAGAGGATGATAAGGTTGGATGTGTAGATATTTCCCAGAAGATCTTGGCTAAATTGATAGATCCCAGAGCTACCCTCCTGTGTGGACACCCTTCTAAACCTCTGTGTTTTCAGAGTTAGCACATGGGCAGCAGCTGGACAGACCATGGATGCTCCTGGGGAAGTAAGTGTGGGGTGATTCCCAAACTCCTCAGAACTCTACTCAGACACACTAGGGAGTAGGAATGAAGCACTGATTTTGTTTCTCACCTGCTGAACCTAAGGTGGGAGCAAGGCACTCGAATAAGCATAGCCCTGATTTAAAACCAAATTCTGGCAAAGGCTGGCCATTTGATAAAGTTGCCAAAACAGAGACTTCTGGGTTGTGTGGGATATGGCATTATGGCCCATTTAAATCACAGAATTATGGGGCTGGATTACTTAGTTAACCTAGAAATTATTTAATGCCACATTTGTCCATCACAAAAGCTCTGCTGTGGTAGCTTTGGTAAACCAGGCTTTTTTTAAGCAGCGCTAGTGATTCAGTATCACAACCTTCTGGAACAGAGAACTTCACTTTGCAGCTGTTATAAATAAGACATTTCTCCTTAAATTGGGTCAGATCATATTCTTTCTGATTGTACCCTTTGCTGGTCCTATTCTCTCCAGCAATGTAGAACGGCTCTCCATTCTATGTGACAGCTTTTGAGTACTCACCAATGCCTCTAACACCTATGAGTTCTCCCTAGGAAAGAAATCCTGACATATCCCTCTGGAAGAGCTCCAGGCTACCCCAGAGCTCCCTAATGTCTGAGCTGAGCAACAGTCAGGCACAGTTTTGTTTCCTTCCTTTCTGGTCACTACTTCTGTTAATTTAACCTAAAGTCTCTGTAGCATGCTTTCTCCTGAAGGCAAGCAGTATGCTGCTGTGGTATTACAACAGGAATCAATGAAAACCCTTAGTCAGATCCTTCAGGCCTATTAAACCTGGTGACCTTCACTCCACCTCCTCGCCCACGTTTGCTTCTTCAAATCCAACTCATCTTTAAAGGCCCAGGGCAAGTGCTCACTTCTTCCAGCCAGAGTCTCACCAAAATTCCCCAACTCAGATGTGATGTTTAATTCCCTCGTGACAACCCACCCCCACCAGCCTTGCAGTACAATATTCTTTAAACTAAATGTGCTCTGAAATCACATTTAGGTGCCACCATCTCTCTTGGTATTCTGTGCACTCTTTGAGGGCTGGTGTGATAAGATTCATGTTTCCACGCGATATCACATGAAGCTATTCTAGAAAGACGTTGCTTGATTCAGTTACATGCAAGTCTTCTCTGTGGGTTATAGTGATCTTCTTTCATTGGCTTGGGAGGCAATGGAGTATTTGAAAACATGGACTCCCAAAGTCAGATTTGGGGTGAGTTCTGTTTCTGCTGCTTAGAAGACATATGACTTGCCTGAGGTATATAATCTGTCTGTTAGGTCATCTGTAAAATGCAGACAACAAAAACTCCCAACTCATCAGGACTCAGGAGACCTGGGAGTAAGGTGCTCAATGCAAAGCTCATGCTCAGTGCTTAGGAAAACGTATTACTCATTATTTTTTTTAACTCCTAATTGTAAATAAATGTTTTGTTCTTTGGTGGTAATCACAGGGAATTATAGCTGTTTTCTTGCCTCACAGAATATGAGTCTCTGGTGGTGGATACCCCAGATCTATATCCCTAGTGCCCAGCAAAAGTTCCACAACAATTACCCTCAGTGTTTGTTGAACAAATGAATGAACCTGAGACCTTTGGATTGTAGCCTTGATGTGTTGCATATGTAATGTTAGCTGTAATTAGAGACATTGAATGGTTAGGCCCTAAAAATAAAGATCTCAAGAACCAGTGAGGAATGCACACTTGCAAATTATGAATTAAAAATGCTTTCTTTATTTTCAAGATTACAACATAATCATACAATTCCCCCTTTTTCTTTTCCTCCCTCCAAATCCTTCCATATTCTCCTTGTTCTCTTCCAAATCCACGGAAGAGAACATTCCACGGAATCCAAATTCGCGTGGAAACATGAATCTTATCACACCAGCCCTCAAAGAGTGCACAGAATACCAAGAGAGATGGTGGCACCTAAATGTGATTTCAGAGCACATTCAGTTTAAAGAATATTGTACTGCAAGGCTGGTGGGGGTGGGTTGTCACGAGGGAATTAAGCATCACATCTGAGTTGGGGAATTTTGGTGAGACTCTTTTTTCATTAATTATTGTTACATGTATCTTGTATCATGTATCTGTATATGCATACATATTCAGTCTATATATGTATGTGTAGGGGGCTGACCAACAGAATGAATTTGAATGTCACACAATAGACAGTAGAGAGCAGTAGAAGCAGAAAGGTGGGGTAGAAAAATTAACAACTAAGATACCAGGGTGGGATGACTTCATAAAGACAAAACTTGGTGTGAGGTTTCAAGGGTGAATATAATATTGATGGAAAAAGCTCACCTGCCTTTTAACTCCTGATGATTTGGCAATGCCCAGAGGACACTTGTTCCCTTTACTGCGAAGACAATTATTTTGCCTTACCCGTCGGGAACGGATATCCGTGGGCCCCCNTGCATGTTCTTTCTTGCGGCCTTACCTTCTGTCACAGCCCTTGGTAAGCCCATGGAAAACAGCAAGCATCCTCTCCTGGGTAAACACTACCTCTGTCCCGAGCTATGTACTCTTTTAGGCCGTGAGTTGTATCTCAACAATTCTTTAGTGTTTAGGTCATGCCAGGCACTGTAACAGGGATTCCATGAACCCTTATAGACACCCAAAGCAGATACTGTACATTGTCAGAACTTTATTTTTTTTATTTTAAATTTCTTTTTTATTTTACATACCAACCCCAGTTCCCTTCCCTCTCCTTCTCCCACCCCCGCCTCCCCCATTCCAGCCCCACCCCCTCCTCAGAGGGGGTGAGAATTTCAATGTGAGGAAGTCGAGGCTTGAGTTACCCGGAAAGTTAAGTTGTTGGCCCAGCCTGAAACCTCGAGTTACCCGGAAAGTTAAGTTGTTGGCCCA
>LZPO01075972.1:53273-64780 GCA_001675575.1 Neotoma lepida | reverse complement strand
TTAATGTGAATGTGAAGTAACTTGGTCCTGATTCTAGTCTTTGATCAGCTTATTTTCCGAACCTCATCTCTTAATGAACCAATGGGGGTATGACCCACGGAACAGACAACTATATTAACAATTAATTTGAATCATTTGAGAAATGTATTATGTCTTTTTACATTGTATAGCCTACATGTTTATATACCTCTTTCTCACTACACTGTGACATTATCAAAGGAAAAGAAGTTAATTTTCTTCATGTTTGTATCCTCCATAACTAGGATCGTGCGAGTGTGGAGTAGATACTCAATGTATTCTTAGTGAATTAATGAATAAATACATGAGAAGGTGTGTGTGCAGGATTACATATAGAAAATATGAATAGCAGAATTAAAAAAAAAATATTCCCCATTACTTTGAAGTTGTTTTGTGTTTTGTTCATGTACAAAGAAGGAGGTGTGTGTGTGTGTGTGTGTGTGTGTGTGTGTGTGTGTGTGTGTGTAAGAACTACTGAGGAGCTGTCTGAACTAGAAGGAGCTTACCAGTACATTACTGGTGAGGAATGACCAAATAAATCAAAATATTAACAAGATATCCAGGATGTAGACACCAGAATCATGGATTCCATGCCACAGAATCAAGAGCCTGGGTATCTTACCCGTAGGATATCTCCAAATTCAGTGAGAAGCAGCTGTTTCAACTCCATCTTGCTCAGTGAAGTGCATTCCCCATGGTGTTCAGCATATTTCTGGAATACCTTGCTCACATTGAGTATGCTGTTAAGAAGTTGAGGCATTCTGGCAAATGCAGGTGAATCTTTAAAAAAGAAGAAGAAGGAAAGAAAGAAAGAAGATTTTGTTCACGTGTGGGATGAAGACCTGGAGTCAGCATTTTCAGAGAGTGGTTGCTTGGGTTTGAGAAAGAGGTTTAAGAAACCACAGAGTCCCTTCTTAGCCATAATTTTAGGCTAGTCATGTGACCAACACTCAGGCTCCAAGTATCATATATTATCATGGCAGTGATTCAAAACAGTTTTTCTTTGTTAGAAAAGGGCAAATTCTTAAAAAATTAGACCTATATAGTAGATATTTCACATGCCTTACTCTCTCCTCTGGGTGGGAGTTGCTTGACTGAGACTCTCATGTGAGAGCAAAAGTGAAGGAAGCTTAGCCCAAAGAGGATGGGCCAGAGGGAAGCACAGAAGTGTGTAGTTTTCCAGCAATGACTAGGGAGATCAGTAAATGAGTGCCATTGAAGAGGTGTCTATCGTCTAAGGAGTCTTCTTTATGCAAGGAAGAAGGTAAAATATCACTTTCAGTGGTCCAAGAAACCTTTCTCAGAGGTTAAGCTCTTGAAAACTCTTTTACCTGCTTATTAAATGGAAGCAGTAAATGAAAAAAAAGTTGCAGAGAAAAATAGCAAGTGGACACACTGCACATATGACAGGCAGTGCATAGTCAGGTTAACGCTGGCTATGCTGGGGAGCTGGGATCTTCTGCAATCTGTATGCCAATAGTCCTTCTTGTGGTACAAAAATTCTAGTAACTATGCTTGTAGGCTTCTGAAAATGAAATCCTAACTGCAAAACACAGGCATATAGTGATGCCTGTACATGTGAGTGACAAATAACAGATTGCATGGGACAAGCTGAGTCTTTTGTGACCATTTATGATAGTGAAATTGAGTACTGCTGAGTCCCCAGGGTCCCGGGCCTTGCCTAACTTGTACAAAAGGTAAACACTCCACTACAGAACAGTCAGCTAGCAACCAGTCATTCAGACTCTCCGTTTTGGGATATGTAGGGCCCACATCCCACAAATTTAGAGGTAGGCTGTTCTAGAACTCATCATATTCTAAGATAGAGCTCTGAAAAGGAAGCAGAGAGGTGTCCAAGAGTATCACCAGCAGGAAACAGTCTCTGCCCTCCACCTCCTAGTATTTTACTAGAAGATGTATATACTGCCCCAGTTGTAAGTACCGCGATTGCTCCCGCATGCATGTCTTACCTGCTTGATGAAGAGTGAGCAGAAGATTCAGGAGCCAGGGAGGATGTTAGAGACCTGAAAATCCATCCTATTTATAGGGGTTTTAATTATCCTACTAAGTCATCCCAGGAGACACCCATTCTGTAGTAGGGCCTGAATCATTCTGGGTTCAACCCAGCTCAGCCCAGATCAACCCAGCTCGACCGCTCCCTCTGCAAACCGTTTGGTTTATTTACTTCCCCCATTTGCTCATGAACCTGTTTGTCATTGTAGTAGGTGAGACTTTTAAGGTCTCAGCCCCACTTAATTAAGGGAGTGTGTGCGCTAATGCTGCATAGGTCAAAAAGACAGAGGTTCTGGCGGAATTAATCCTTAGAAATGGTTACTTGCCAAGGTTGATGGGGGTAGACAACAGTTCAATCATACCAAAGAAAGACGTTTACATGTTCTATTACAAAATCCCACTCAAGTAGAGATCTATACATTTGGTCAGGATATATTTCTTGGAAAATACAAGTCTTAAACTTATATTTTGCTTGTAAAAGTAGACATTTGTATATCCTACTGACCTATTTTTAGTGGCTATCCTTTTCTGCAGTACAAGTAGTTGTACGATCAATTTTAGGGACATATTGGGTGGCATGTGAGGAAGGTAGAGCTGACATTTGAGAGGGTTTTTTTTATTATTTTTTTTCCTGAGACAGGGTTTCTCTGTGTAGCCATGACTCTCCTGGAACTCACTCTGTAGACCAGGCTGGACTCGAACTCAGAGATCCACCTGCCTCTGCCTCCTAAATTCTGGGTGGGATTAAAGGTGTGCACCACCCCTGCCCAGCATGACATTTGAGTCTTTAAGTCTTTTTAAAACGTTGGAGTTAGGGGACAACTTGGAAGTTTATGATGTCTGTGAGACAGACATATTGTTTGTGATCTGAGCCTCCACTTATTTCCCATCTCTATAACACCTGTGACACATCAGCACAATGTCTTGTCATAGAGATCCTTAATAAATCTTCAAGGATTAAGTGAATTGTTGAATTGTGGACACATTGGGGAATCTTGTGTAAGGAACAAAGAGTTCGAGATTCACCAGCCTTTCTGTTTTGTCTCAGAAGTGCCATTGTATATAATTATATATGGAATATATAATCATATTAAATAATCGATTATATGATTATATAATTAGTTACATCAATTGATTATATAATTAGTCTCCCGGTCAATTACTTGTGATGACACTTGCTATTATTTACTATGTCTTTAGGATTTTTCAAAGGAATCATAAAAGGTTAGAAAGATTTTAATATAATTGGACTAAAGAAGCTTCACATCAAAAAGATTTGAAAGACCAGTATAGGACATGCTAAGTGTTCAATAATTAGAAAATCTAGGTGGAATTCTTCTAGGGCTGGTCCTGGGGTTGGTCCTGGGGTTGGTCCTGGGGTTGGTCCTGGGGTTCCTCTAACGCCAGTTTGTAAGCAGGATTTACATTGTTCTTTGGAACACTTAGGTAGGAAGAGAAGGTGAGAGAGCAAAGACCAAAGTTGCAGAGTTGAGAACTCCCACGTGGCTGAAATTAGCATGGGTGCCTATGTCTGGGAAAGTAGAGAGGGATAAAAGAATAGAGGCAGACAATTTTGGGAGCTGAAAGGGAAGTTTAGGTTTAGCTTCTTAATTTATAGATGAGGAAACTGAAGTTTCTAGTTATCCTGAATGACCTACTGAAGGACTCACAAGGCCTGATGGACATTTACCTTTCCAGCACAGTATGCCTTCCTCTCCTCTCCTCTCCTCTCCTCTCCTCTCCTCTCCCTCCCTTTTCCTTCATTTCTTTATTTCTATCTCTCTTTTCTGAGTTATGACCTCACTATGTAGACCAGGCTAGCCTCAGACTCACGGCACTCATCCTGTCTCAGCCACTGGGCTTCTGGGATTACAGGTGTATTACCACACCTGGCTAATATGTATTTTTATGCATTCTATGGAAGATATCTAGCACCCAATTTTAGGGTTTATTTTAATGATAAATGTTAATTGAGGGTTTTGTTGGTTTTGTTGTCAGCATTGTTTGGGGGAAGATTTTAGGCTCATTGCAGTATGTGACTAATTGTCTCAATTAATCTAGCACTGAGGAATTTCCCAAGATTAGACATGAGTGCTAAAAGCGGAAGCGCTCTGGACAGCCTGGGATACATGATCACTGTAGTTTGTGGTGAGTGGATGAACCTGAAAGAGGAATGTCAGAACAGGGAGGCCAGTTAGGAACCAGTAGTATGGCTTTAGTGAGAAGCAAGCTAGGGGCTTTGATCCTGATGGAGCAAATTAAACTGCAGGAGGATAGATGGATGAAATATGGAAGAAAAGATGGGGTTTTTTGACAGATTCAAGAAGTGGAAAAGAAAGTGGGGATATCAGCAATCATCCCAAGGATTTAATCTAGGTGACTAAAAGGACCGCACTATAGTGAAGGAGTGTAACTTCTGAATGAGGCCGGTGGAACCTAAGACAAAGAGCCCTACTGGCATTCACCAGGTCTCCCTCCTTTGAAGTCTCGCTTTCCTGCTGCTACAACTGCTCTATCCGCATTTGTCACAGGATTGTCATGCTCTTACAAGTAGGATCTTTGGTACATGAATTCACTTAACACTTAAGCTCTCTAGCATGGTCAGAATCAACTAGTAGGTTATTCAGTGGGTACTTGTGAGCATATGGAAGGCCATTTTGTAGGCCCAGAGTTAAAACATAATCCCTGTTCTTTGTTGATGTGTGGGTAGCTGTGTCACTGTGTGGGGGCCTGTGTGTGAACAGGTATGCTTATAGGCCAGAGCTCAAGGTCAGCTGTCTTCCCCAGCTGCTCCCCACCTTACTTTTTAAGACAAGATCTCTCACTGAACCAGAGCTCACTTTACATAGCTCTGGCTGTCCTGGAACTCACCATGTAGATCAGGCTGGCCTTGAACTCACAGAGGACTCCTGAGTGTGAGGGTTAAAGGTGTGTGCTACCACACCCAGTGCACTCACATTTTTTGCTAGACTTGCTGACCAGCAAGCCCCAGGGCTTGCCCGTTTCTGCCTTCCCAGCACTGGGAATATAGGCACAGGCCGCTAGGCTAGATTTTGGCATGGATGCTGAGGATCCAAAGTCAGACCCTCATGCTTGTGTGATAAGCACTTGGTCAACAGAGCCATCTCCCTGTCTCTTATACACATCTAGATGTGTATAAGAGACAGCCCTCATGCTTGTGTGATAAGCACTTGGTCAACAGAGCCATCTCCTCAGCCTCCCTGGTTTTCATTCTTACAGGCCTTTAGTTTGGTGCTGGAGAGATGACTCGGCAGTTAAGAGCACCTGATGCTCCTGAAGAAGACTGGGTTCAGTTCCCAGCACCCACATGGTAGCTACAACTATCTGTAACTATAATCCCAGGGGATCTGATGTCCCCTGTGTGCACAAGACATGCATGTGGTACACAGACATACATACAGGCAAAAACACTTGTACACATAAAATAAAAATGAATAAATCATTAAAAAAATCCCTAAAACATTTAACCCCACTAGGCAGTAGGATATGTAGGAAGAGTAGTAGGTTTGGAGAGTCAGAAATAGTTATATTTGCATGCCTATAATGTTAGCACTAGGGAAGCTGTGACAGGAAGATCACAAATTTGATGCCAGCCTAGGCTTCACAGTAAGATTCTTATCTCAAACAAGCAAACAAAAAGGGAATAATATATATTGCTTGTGCTTGCCCTGTACTGATGGAATTGTGGGATGTCTTGGGTAATATTGGGCAGATGGACATTCATAGAAGGTGAAAGCTTTCAGTTGGAAGCAAGCATTCTAAGATTCGGTGATTCCAATCACAGGTCTACCAGGGACTTTCATGTAATGTTAACTTTGTTTTATTCACAATTTGATGAAAGCTCACTCTTCCTCTATGGAAAATGGATACAGAAGTCATGGCTGCCCTGCCACCTTATTAGCACCTATGAATTCTATGAAGACCTATGCCATTTCACTTATTGTTTCTCAGTGTATTTTGATGCTCAAAGGTAGGAGGTTTGAAGCCACCAGCTATTGAAGTCTCCCTACTAGCCTCAGATAGGTTTTTTATATATGCTATTCTGCTAAACTGCAAAATAAGACATGGAGGAGGGAATATTACCTTCATTTTCTAAACAAGGGAACTAAGGGTGAGAGAAGGATAAATAATGTGTTCAAGGCTGTGCTGCTTGCAGCTCCCTTAGCTAAGGTCTGAACTCATGTCTTCCTCATTCCAAAGCCCTTGCTCACAGACTTGTTTTGCTTCCCCTTCCTCGAGGAGAGAAATAGTTTCCCACACAGACTAAAGCGAAAAAGAAACAAAATAACTCACTAACGACATTCTGTGAAGACATCTAGCATTGAAATGAGAATGTCCTTAGCCAAACCAACATCTATCATTTAATTTCCGTTGTTCCTCTAGTGCCCCAAAATAGTTTCAACTCTGAAAGCACATGCATTCTCTTTAGAGCAACAAGACAGATGGTTATTAGGCATAGAATCTACATAGAATTGCTGGAATTTCCCTAGCAGCAGGTTTCTCCCAAACACCATGTCTCCCTCTATCATGATATCTCTTTCATTGCTTTCTCACTCCATCCTTCCTTCAGCTGGACCATACCATTCCCTCATGATCTCATCCCCCCTCTACCATCTCCCCCTCCACTCCCTGTTTACCCAGAAGATCTCATCTCTTTCCCCTTCCCAGAATAATCCATGCATCCCTCTTAGGGTCCTTCTTGTTACCTAGCTTCTCCGGAGCTGTGGATTGTAGTCTGGTTATTCTTTGCTTTACATCTAGTATTCACTTATGAGTGAGTACATACCATGTTTGTCTTTCTGGGTCTGGGTTACCTCACTCAGGATGATTTTTTCTAGTTCCATCCATTTGCCTACAATTCATTGTGTCACTATTTTTTACCATTGAGTAATATTCCATGGTGTGAATGTACCACATTTTCTTTATCAGTTCTTCCATTGAAGGGCATCTAGGTTATTTCCAGGTTCTGGCTATTACGAATAATGCTGCTATGAACATAGTTGAGCAAGTGTCTTGTGATATGATTGAGCATCCTTGTGATATGATTGAGATACCAAGCCCAAGAGTGGTATCACTGGGTCTTGAGGTAGATTGATTCCCAATTTTCTGAGAAGTCGCCATACTGATTTCCAAAGTGGCTGTACAAGTTTACTCTCCCACCAGCAGTGGAGGAGTGTTCCCTTTATTCCATATCCTCTCCAACATAAGCTGTCGTCAGTGTTTTTTATCTTAGCCATTAGGATGGGTGTAAGATGGTATCTCAGAGTCATTTGACTCCAGCTAAGACCCCTAGCAATAGTGGAGAGAGTACCTGAACTGACCTTCCCCTGTAATCAGATTGGTGAATACCCTGACTATCATCATAGAACCTTCAGCCAGTAACTGATAGAAGGAGATACAGATACCCATATCCAAGCACCAGGCTGAGGTACAGGAGTCCAGTCGAAGAGAGGAAAGAGGGATTGTATGAGCAAGGGGCGGTCAAGATCATAATGGGGAAACCCACAGAAACAGATGACCTGAACTTGTAGGAGCACATGGACACTAGATCAACGGCTGGGGAGCCTGCATGGGACTGAATGTGGCCAACAGTGTTGTTGCCTGTTCTGTTTGTGGGACCCCTGGCAGTGGGACCAGGACCTATCCCTGGTACTTTTGAAGCCCATTCCATATGGTGGGATGCCTTGCTCAGCCTTGTTGTGTGTGGGGGGGCAGGCTTGGTCCTGCCTCAACTGAATGTGCCAGGCATTGTTGATTCCCCATGGGAGGTCTTACCCTTCTGAGGAATGGATGGGGGTGATTCTAAGGAGTGGATAGGGGTGGGTTGGGAAATGTGGGGGGAGGCAGAAGGAGGGGAGGGAGGGGAAACTGTGGTTGGTATGTAAAATGAATTAAAAAAGAAAAAATCTACATAGAAAATGCACCCTTTTGTATTTACAATTGACAGTGCTGAGGACTGGTGTGAAATGAGGTAAAATTTCTACTTGCCCATTAAGTGTTTTTCTTTTAAGAAAATTAAAAAGGAGAATTCAGAAAGGTATTTATTATTATTATTATTATTATTATTATTATTATTATTATTACTTGTGTGTGTGTGCGTGCACCCATACGTGTGTACCATGGTGTGTTTGCAGCAGCATGCGTGTGGAGGTCAGAGACAACTTTATGGAGTCTCTCCTCTCCTTCTTTCACATGGTCTCTGCAGATGGAACTCAGGTCATCAGGTTTGCATTGTCAGGTGGCAAGGGTCTTAACCGGGATAAGCCATCCATCATCCCTCTGTATGATTCTTGACCCTATTGCAAGCCTTTGGTGTTCATTTACCTTGGATAAAGATATGCCTGTTGGACCTGACAGGTATTAGTCTGAGTTAATGGATTTTTCAGGTAGATTCATTGCTGTATTTTGGCCAAATCATGAGAGATGATTATCACACAACTCTCAGATCTCTTTCTTCTGATGAAATGTTGGGTGCCTCTTTAGTGAGATAAAGTCCACAGAATCCCAAACATGGTTATTTGGATTACAAGGGAAGGCTCCTGTGCAATGTTAGGTAGGCACTTCATTCTTGCTACCCCTTTGGCATTCAGCAGAAGCATAAAGCTACAGATGGGGCAAATGAACACCCTCTAGGGAGGACTAATTAATAGATACAAAACTCTTTTGAGATTTCTTGATATTCAAAGGTCATTTATTATCATTACATAAATAAATTGCCATTTTAAGTCTTTCTTTCCAGTGAACTACCTTCCTAATTATAGGTCATTTCCCTAAATAACATCTGTAGGAGTCAGTGGATTTTTAAGGCAACGCCGGCCTCAGCACTATTTTAGCCTTGTCAGAGAGTATGTTCTGAGCCCAAAGGAGGAAGCCTGGGGGTTCTGGTGTACAGTGTTTCTAGAGCTGGGCTCTTTACTCCAGCATGTCTCTGTGCCTCTTACACCACTGGACTCTATTCTACGGGCATCTCTCTCCTCCCCAATACCTCATGCTCTATCATGCCCCCAATTGAAATGTGCTAGTAAGTATCTGAAGCTGTTGCTGAGCTTGGCCCACGGGAATTTTATTCCTAAAACACGACTAATAATGCTACAGATACAAACAGATGTCTTTAAGATGGCAACATTTGGATCTTTCTAATCAGAAAGGTTTCTGGGATGTTTTGTTTATTTATTTTTTAATTTTTTTCTTGTTAATTTTTGTTGTTGTTGACTCTGTAGCCCAGGCTGTAAGGAACTACAATATGTAACAAGGATGGCCTTAAACTCATGGCAATTCTCCTGTTTTTGTTTTTGTGGATTCTAGAGATAGGTTCTCACTGTTGAACAAACTGACTTGGAACTTCCTATATTGGCCAGGCTGGGCTTGGATTAGCAATGATTCTCTGATTTTGCCTCTTAAGTCCCAGAAATACAGTCCTGGACCACTGCATTTAGCCTGGTTGCTTTTTCCTAATGGCCTTACTTGCAGTTTATAATGGTGATTCATTCCTGTAATTCTCACACCTGGAAGGCTGGGGCAGGAAGATTGCTGGGAATTTGAGACCACCCTCAGTTGCATAATGAGACATCTTTTAAAAAAAAGCCTTGAAATAATTTATAAACCAAACAATTCACCATTGAAAGTGTACAATTCAACACCCTTTAATGTTGTACAGCTATTACCATAATCTAATTTTAGGATACTCTTTAAAAAAGATTTTATTTTATTTTTTATTTTTTTTTAAAAAAGAGATTTTAATTTGAAATTACGTGTATGTGTGTATGAGGATGCACACACGAGGGCAGGTGCTCCTGGGGATCAGCAGAGGATGGTGAAAGCTTTGTTTGGAGCTGGAGTTGTGAGCTACTTAACATGGGTGCTTGGAATTGAGCTCTAGTCCTTTACAAAAACAATGTGCGCTCTTAACCATCAGAGTCATCTCTCCAGCCCCCAATTTTAGAACATTTTTGTACCCCAAAAGAAATCCTGTGCCCACCCTATTCATCTCTTATTCTTCTCTATCCCTATCTGAGAGGTGCTAAAACTTTGGGTCTCTCTAGATTTGCCTATTTTGATCTTTTCTTGTAAATGGAATCATAGAACATTGGACTGTTTGACTGGCTTCTTTTACTTAGCATAATGTTTTCAAGGTTTATTCATTTTGTAGCCTATATTAATAATTCATTTCTATGTCTAAGTTAAGACTTTTAGGATATGAATGAACCACATTTTGTTTATTCATCTTTTGATGGGCATTGGGGTGGCTCAGCTTTTGGACTCTTGTGAATAATGGGTATTTTTGTGTGGTTCTATGGTTTTGTTATTTTTCATCTTCATCTAGGAGTGGAGTTGCTGGGTCATATGGGAACTCTATCTTTTACTTTTTCAGTGAAGGCCGACTGTTTAGAGTTGTTTTAAGAAGGGAAGGGATGGGAAGTTTGAATGTCCTGGGTGAGGATGACAACAGGCAAAACCTGCCTGGTTCAGCTGCTGGGAGGCAGAGCAAAGGTCAGGGATATGGAGTTACCTCTGTTGTTTTGCGCCTCCCAGGGTCTTGCACAACTTATAACTCAGCAGCTACCAAAGCACTTGGGGTAATAGCCTCCTGATAAAGATTTGTTGATCAAAGGAATGCATATATCCCGAGGTAAAGTTGGAGTGGAGGAAAACGGGTAGGGGTAAATATGCTTTGTAATCTGTGAAGTTTCCACCATAGTTTAGGGGTTATTAGGGTTTCACTTGATGAGTGTTTTCTTTGCTCCCTGGAACCTCTGCTGTCAGCCATATTCAAATGAACTTGGGGTATGTGATGTGTGAAAGCCTGTGCTCTCCTACTTGCTGATGGATGTAAAGCAGTTAGATATTCTGTTTTCCCTATAACCTTTCCTTGCTCATCACTCTAGTACACCAGAGAGCTTGTAGCTCAGAAACTAGAAGATTTCCCTCAAGGCTCTGACTCAGTTTCATTGTGAATGTGGAAAAGCCACTACTGTGTCATGGTTCAATTTTCCTCGTGTATAAACTGAGGGAAGAAGTTGAATTAACAACTGGAGGAACTGGAGGACTTCCACCATACAAATCTTTGCATGCTGATATTCTGTGTAAACTTCACTCTTCTTCCTCCCTGCCCCTTAGTCAGCACAGGTCCTCAGTGTTGNTTGTTAGGACTGCTATTATACAGATATCTAGAGATCTTGCTGTCTCCATCTTCCTTTCCAATATATTTCTCATAATATAAAATTAATTTTCTCTTCTCAAGAAGAATTTTTATTTTATTTTAATTTAAAATATGCTTTAATTCATTCTTTGAGAATTTCATCCATGCATACGTCTTTTGATCATATTCACTCCTCTTTTGTGTACCTAACTCTCCATTTCTCCAGGGTTGCTATTTTCTCTAAGAATAAAAGGATTTAGAAGGGTAGAGTACAAAACTCTTTTTTCTTTTTCTTTCTTTTTTTTTTTTTTTTTTT
>LZPO01075972.1:40878-52983 GCA_001675575.1 Neotoma lepida | reverse complement strand
TTGACAGATTCTCATTATGCTATACTGGAGGGCCTTGAATTCACAATTCTCCTGCCTCAGCTTCCCCAAGTGCTGGGATTACAGGTGTGACCCACTACACCGACTTTCTTTCTATTTTTTTTCACACTGCTTCTTCCTCTTGGACCTTATTCTTTCTACACTTATCTATAAAGATTCTACTCACTTGAATTATCTTTTCTGTAAAACATTTCCAAGTCTACTTCATGAGAAATCTCCTAGCCTTGACCTCTTACCCTTTTCTCCTTCGAATCCTACAGACGACTTTGCCCACCCTCAGTCTCACCAGCATCGGAGATCTGTGAAAGAAAAGACTCATCTTAATATCTCTCTCTAGCTCCTACAAGTTCTGTCCTCTACAAGACAAGTTTATTTAAATAGAAGCTGGGGTGGCTTTCTCTAGCTCCTGTGCTGCTGGTAGAATAGGATAATAAAACGTACAGCTAAGCTCCTGTTTGCTGGGTATCTTCAGCCCTGTTTCCTACGTGTAATTCTTCCCTCTGAAATAGATGATGAATTCTCTGAGGACAGAGACTTCAGTCCCCTTTTTTGCATTCCCCTACGACCCTGCTACAGTACGGGTCCCATTTTAGGCTGGCTGAACTGGGTGACTGTCTACCTCATCAAGTCTGTACACTCTGAGTTCTCACTTAAGATCCAGTCTGTCATTTGTTGACATATGAAAACACAGGACTTTACAGAATAAGGACAGGAAGGGGAGGTTGGAAGCAGAGCCATTGCTGGGCCATAATGATTTCAAGAGGTCCAGGGAATGCCAGCTGGTATAAAGACCTTACATACAGAAGGGACAAGAGAACCACATTTGCTCCTTAGAAAGAGCTGTATGTCCACTCTCCCAGGCCAACTGGGAGGCCATTCCTGAGATATAGTACAGGGCTCAGAGGTCTCACAAGCAGGCGGCTGGCTTCATCTGTGATGCTGTGATGTGTATCAGGCAGTTCTGGAGCAGGCAAGCTGAAGGCAGTGCTAGGTGAGAATCAAACTCAGACCAGTAGTTCTTTACCTTCCTAATGCTGTGACCCTTTAATACCCTCATGCTGTGGTGACCCCTAACATAAAATTATTTTCATTGATACTTCATAACTGTAATTTTGCTACTGTTATGAATTGTAATGTAAATATTTGTGTTTTCTGATGGTCTTAGGCAACCCCCAAAGGGGTTGCTGTCATAGACCCTCCAGAGTTCCTCTTGCTCTGCTCCTGATGCAAGCAGGTTGATATCCAAGCCATCCTTGGCAGGTATCAAGCCTATAGCTTCCAGACGAGCAGATGGTCACTGTTCCAAGCTCATGTCTATGTCTCATTCTCTTGGATGTTCAGGTTAACAGGATGCTGAATCCAGGGTCCCAAGAGATCACCGAGAGAAAAGCAGATGAACAGGCTGAGTATGGTAGGACATACCTGTTAATCTATTGTTTCAGCACTTGTGGGTGGGGATGTGGGGCAAAAGGAAGGTGAGGAGTTCAAGGCCAACCTGGGCTACATAGCGAGTTCAAGGTCAGCTTAAGTTAAAATAACAAGACCCTACCAGGAAAAGAAGAAAGGTGAAAAGACAAGGGAAAAAAGAAAATAAGAAAAAAGTAATGAGTAACATTTGCCAAGTTGTCTTGGCTGTGTAAGGAGAATAATCTGGAGCTCTTGCCAGCAAAGTTCAGCCAGTGGATCAGAGGTCAGAGGCCACTGGGGATGGCCTAGGGGCTTTGGTGGATTTTATGTAGGACTAGGGAAGGACACTGCCCCAGATTCTCTGTGACTTGTTGCCTGGTGCCATACGTAAGGTCAGTTAATGCTTGAGCGATATATACTTACTTGGTCAGGCCCACGTAACACACTCTTGGCATAGGAAAAACAGGGAAGAGGAGTGAGGCTGGGCCAGGAAGGAGTTCTCTTTATTTTTTCCCTTCCCTGGTTCATTCTTTTGTTTGTTCATTCATTCTTTTGTCAAATGTTTAGTGAGGAAGTCAGACCTTTCAAGGGAAGAGAGGCTTCTGGAAAGAGCTTTTGGAAGAGCTGAGGGTCATGGTTGGAATAAAAGCAGAATTTCATCACCACGCTTCTTCCCCTATAGTGGGACAAGCCTGGACAAGTACACCCCCCCACACACACACACACTCCTAATTCCAACCCTCCAACAGCCTCATAGCCTTCCTTGTGTGTGCCTCAGCTATGACTTGGCTTAATTACCACACTCCTTTGCCATGAGAGGCCTGCCTACGCATAGCCTTTAAACCCCAGCTCCTTTGTTGTGGTGATAAATGGTCCACGTGGCCACAGTTACCCTGCAGGAAAAGAATCATGTTTCTTTGCACCTTCCTGTACTAGGAGCAGAGGAGAAGTTGGCTACAGTTCAGAGCTTCGCGGGGATGAGGGAGGTAACCCGCAGTAGAGAAGGGCCAGGCCGAATTTTGTTTTGACCTGTTACAGGGCTGGACAAAGCCAGCAGGTGCCTGTCTGCCTGTGTGAGTACCTGCCTCCATTTCTCTGTGCAGCATGGCAGTCTGCTCATGGTGGTCTGCAAGGGGAGAGACTGGGAGTCACCTTACACGGGAGTTGAGAGCCTGACCCAGTGCCATAAGATCAGCTATGGAAAATGAGTGTATGAAGGTTGAGCTGTGGCTCGAAACAACCAGAACGCTGTACTTCAAGTCCTGTAGGCTTCATTCAGTAGCTATCTTATCTCTGACAAAAAAAATTTAATCTGGTAAAAAAACAAAACAAAACAAAACACTTTTTTTTTTAACAAGGTCATGTGGGATTACACAAAAAGTCAACACTACAGTTAGAATCCAACTGGANGTGACTAAGCACCTGCTTGTNATCTCAGTATTCAGTGAAGGCAGAAGGATTGTGAATTTCAAGATGGCCTGGGATGCATAGTGAGATCCTGTCTTAAGCAAATCTGAATTCTCCAACACAACTATGTTTTCCCAGGAGTCTGTCTATGGTGCGCACTATTCTGTAGTCACATTTAATAATCTAGTCCAAGGTAGAGAGGACATGCATCTGAGGGTTAGGCAGATATGAATGGAAATCCCGGTTGCCTGGGATTGTTGCAGGGATCCTGTGTGCTCATGGTTGAAACTGTCTGGTCTAGGTCTGGCACAGAGAGCATGGACCCTTCTCTGCTAAGATTTTCTAGCCATTGTCAGCGTTCTGGAAATTCTCTAGGTACCAGAGATGCTGAGTTGCTCAGGCATACTACTTTTGTTATTTCAGCTTTCGCTGGTGGAGTGTGTCAGGAGTTCAGTGGTTTTATGAGCAGAGATTATTATTATTTAATACATTAGCCACCCACAGAGGGGAGATGCTGCCCTGCTAGCCTTGTCTGATATGAAATAGAGGGACTTTGTAGTCTTTGCCATCAATTTGAGTCTTGAGGATGTGGATCGTGGATAGTGGGTATTTTTAAAGCTGCATTTTTGCTTTTGCCATAATTTGGCCTCTTATAACACATAGTTAGCCACCTAACTTCACAGATAAGTCCTCTGAGAGCAGAACATCTTGCAGAAGAGGAGGTGGCCAGGTTGACCAGCAGAGCAGGGGAAGACGGTGCATATCCTGTCATTCATTTAGTGTGGTTGTGATTTTGAATGGTCATTTCTAATCCATCCAAAGTGCCATGGGTTTCCATTGTGGGCAAATGCAAATAACACATTCAGTGAAAAACGTTTATAATGTAAAGCACATGAGCAGTATTGTAGGGGGAAGAAGACTCCTCGGGAGTCCAAAGCACTAGCTTCTGCTCCTGTATTCAAACTCACTGAACTGGAAGGACTCACTCAGCGAGCAGGCAAGGCTAAGTCCTGCTGTAGACACACCATGCAAATGTAGATATTTGCCACTTCCTCACTCTGCTGGAACTCCACCAATCCATTGTCACACATTCACATTTCCCCTGTCACCTAGAAGGGACTCCTTGTATTAGCCCTTAGCTCCAGATAAGTAGCTTCAGCTTCCTGTGGCATCTTCCTTTTAGAATCCAGCTTTTGCTCACTTTTGTTAGGGTATCTTGGTCACATGGTTGCTGAAGTCTTTCCAGAGTGTATGCAATAATGCAGGTCACAATGGCAGACCAATCTTTTGGCTCTAGACTTACAATAGATCTCACATCTACCTCCTCTCTTCCCATCACACACTCGGTTCCCTTCCTTTAGGTGTAAACAGAAGAGGCTGGCCTTTCAGAGGATCTCTTAATCACTTCTGCAGTATGGAGTTGTCATGATGACATATACTAAGGGCTGGGATGTAGCTCAATGGTAGAGAACATACCTAACATGCACAAAGCCCAGGGCTGAACCTCCTCCGGTGGTTCACACTAAGCAAGCAAGTAAGCAAAATGGGTTGGAACATAGTAGGTATTAAAGCTTATTAGCTGCTTTTCACATATAATTTTTAAGACTGGGTCTTACATGGCATAGGCTGGCTTTGAGCTTGCCATGTGAACTTCTGATCCGCTGCCTCCATTTCCTGAGTGCTGAGCTGTACTACCATGCCCAGTTTATAGCAATGAGAATAGAGCCCAGGTTTCCTTCATGTGAGGCAAGTGCTCTAGAAACTGAGCTATACCCAAGCTCAGAATATGGAAGTCTTAGTGTGACCCTCAACAGATGGCTACTTAATACATGATAGCTATTACTGTCATTTTCATTACTAAACCTGCCAAAATTCTCCATATGGAACAATAGCTGTGCTTCGTGATGCAGGCAAGGGGCCCAGGGATCTCTGCACTGCTACTTGAGGATATGCACTCCACTCACACAATTGTTTGCAAACCTCTTGGTGTCTTCCTGCACTATGTTGTTACTTCTTGTGCAACATTTACTCTGCACTGCTGCTATCTGGCTGTCACCTCGACTCTTTCCTTCTGAACTATGGCTTCCTAAGGGCTCTGCCTCTACATACTTCAGAAAAGAATAAATTAGAAAAGATGAATAGGGAAACTAGTAAGTTGGGATCTCCTAACTTCAGGCCCCTGTGCTTGCGCTTCCCACAGTCTGGAATGCTGTTGCCTCAGAGAGCCACATAGTTTAAAGGTTCATTTCCTTCTGATGACTGAGTTATCAGGTTTCCTGCCCACCTTGTAGGAAACAGTCACCACCTCTTATCTTCTGTCCCCTTCCTTCCTTCTTAGCATCTCCCCACCTCCCTACTTTAGCACTTATTTGCTCACTTACAGCCCCTATTACCGACTGAAAAGAAAGCATCTTGCAGTGTCTACAACATTGTTGATATGTGGCCTCTTGGTTCTCGGGAGCATGGAGTTTGTATTTAACTGTGTGTGTTTCTTAGTCTCTTGCCCACCTTATTCCAGGCTCTATCTTTTACTTTTCCATAAACATGTGGCATTGGGACACACCATTCACAAGGTAGACAGGACCCATGTCTTTGTGGACCTTTTGGTCTGAAAAGGGCAAGTAGCTTCCCCAGTGCTCTGGACCACGTTCAGAAACTGTGGCAGCCAGGGGAAAAACTGGGTCCCAGCCAGAGGGGCCCAGGAGCCTTCCCTAATGACATGGAGGCTGAGTTTAAGCTGTCTCTTCCTCATTTCTAGTACCTTACTCTTGTCTTCTGTCATTTCTCATGTCAGGCTTCATGACTGAGTCTTTCTTGGCTGTCATTCCCCAATTTACTAGGGATAATAGCTGTTCCACCCACACACTGGCAAGAATGCGGGAGTGTTACAGGGGATTAGTGACATTTTAGATTAAAGACAGGGTGACAGTTTGAAGGCTTCTGATTCCTCCTGAATTAGGGACCTTACAGTGCCTGCTGAGCCTCACATAGCTCCACGGGGCAGTTCTGCTTCCCTGTGGATTTGTGTTACCTACTGTTTGGAAAACCTGGGAACAGTTGTCTAGTGTATTAAGTCTTATGTTTTGAACCCCACCTCCCTCTCTTATTGGGCTTGTGACAACAAAGCTCAAAGTATGTGGCACTTGATTATCTTGTCAGGTGTGTATGTGACAAGTGTCAGGGAAGTTTGTATCAGGTCAGCCACAGTCACAGTGGGGCATGTTGCAGGCTATAATAGCTCTCTTGTTTCTTGTGTGGCAGACCTCAGGGATTTGGATAAGGATCTGTGATTTTAGAAATTGGGGGTGCCTTTCAGTGTCTGGGTATTCATCATCTGACTCCATTTCCCCTTCTGTTCTGGTTTGCTTTCTGTTGCTGTGATAAAACACCGGCCAAAACTGACTGGGGAAGAAAGTGTTTATTATAAAGAGAAGTCAGGGCAAGAGCTCAAGTCAGGAACCCGGAGATAAGAAGCAAGGCAGACGCCACGGAGGAATGCTACTTATTAGTTTGTTCCCTGTGGCTTGCTCAGCCTAGCTTTTTTATAGAATATGGAACACCTGCTCACAGTAGAATGGGCCCTTCCACATCCATCACTAATCAAGAAAATGCCCCCGCAGACTTGTCCACAGGCCAATCTGATAGAGGCAGTTCCTCAGTTGAGGTTCCCTCTTCTTAGATGACTCTAGTTTGTGTCAAGTTGGCAAAAACTAAGTAGCACACCATCAGAACTCCCAGCTCCCAGTTAAAATAGTCTCTGTACTGAGCCCAGAGGCCCATCTCTGTATGTATAANGCAAAAGAGTCTTCACTGAAATGTGTTTCCTTCTCCTCTCAGTCTCCAGTTTCACCCATGAAACACTCCTTGAGCTGTTCTTTGGTCTTTCTCAGAACTGAGCTTGGAGGTGAGGAAATTAAGGACATACTATTTCAAAATATGGCCAATTGGTATATTGGTTATTACAAGCTAAAATCATTTGAGGATAGTCTCAGAAAGGGCCATTTAGTTTGTGATTTGGGGCTGCAGCAAGTCATTAGGATGCATTGGGGAAGGCTGTCCTTTACACACCAACACCTGAAAATAGCCTTGATTACCAGAGACTGGTTACTGGGCCTGCAATGAACCCAAATAACTAGTTTGGTGAAGTAACCCCCATCTTCTACTCCCTTGTATTACCCTTCCCTATCATATCTTAGCAACACCCCTACATGTAACCATCCTTATCCAGACATCCATTTGTTCTGTCATGCATTTATGAATACATTGCTCCATCTGTAGAGTGTAAAAACACCATCCTTTGATCATCTCTTTTAGCTTAACTCTCTTGTAAATATCCCCAAGTACATTTAAAATCAGCAAAAGCCTCCTTCTTGTATGCATCTGAAGAGCTCACATAAGAACTAAAGAGGAAGTAGAGATGACCTCTCTCTTCCCTATGGACAAATCCATCCTACACAGAACTTCTGCAACAGACCAGCACTGCCTAGCTCTAAACCAGTGGCCTCCAGATTGTGTCCGGCACCTACCAGGGACTATTGGGAGTGAATCTGGAGAGTAGGCTCTGCTGCTTTTAACTACTCAGCACATTTGCATTTATCTTAAGAAGTTAAAAGTTTATCTTGAAGATTGGATTCTGTAAGTAAAAAGCCTGAAAGCACTGTCAAATCTGATCTGTTTATAATGAGGAAACAGAGGCCCATATTATGCCATAATGACGTAAGCATCTTGGCAGGAACAAAGCTGTTCTGAAGGGAGACACTTGTGTCCCTCTGTTTGGCTGTCAGGCTATTGTAATAGTGGTCTCCAAAGACTTGGGATTTTCCCAGGAATCTCATGGTAGGAAAGAAGGCTAGGGCTTGTCTCTTGGAAGGAGATTTCCCAGTTCTGACAACTTACCACACAACCTTGTAGGAGAGGCTGAATAGAGACAGNGACAAGGGGGATCAAGACCTGTCTGGGACTGTTTAGTTGTGCATACCTCTTGGCCTCTACTTCAACCTAAGACTCATGCCAGGATCCCAAAGATGGCCTTGGAGGGCTTGTGGACCTCTTTATTTGTTCCTCTTGGTAGTACGGCCACGGAAATAAATATTCTTTCTCTGCTTTTCACTATCACTTGTCTCTTTAATTGGCATATTAAAAAAGGGTAGCCAAGACTAGCTTTTGAGGCCACTAGCTTTGATGCTAACAGCTCAGTAACAGTGGCACACAAATAGGCAGGACTGAGATCAGCATCCTCTGTGACCTATGCTTCTTCCTGTTAAAGAAAGAATTAGTGCAGTTGTGTTACACACTCTGGAACTGTCTAAAGAGAATTGTGGCACAGAGCTCTGTTTGTAGACATTCAACAAACATCAGCCACCACTGAAGATGATCATGATGATATAGACACATCCAAAAGTGTCACCACCACCACCACCACCACCACCACCACCACCGCCACCACCACCACCAAGGCTTCTGGATGGCTTTCTTGGCTCTGCACCCCTAAGTGGGAAAGACCATTTCTCCCATTTCTGCCAGTCTCAGCATTCTCCAGTTACTTATAATTCTTTGCCTAAAGTTGAGGCCCTGTGAGCTTTCCCCCTTCTGCAGCATGTCTATCACTGTTTCCACTGTTTAGGCAGCCATGTTGATGAGGCTTTGTGGTTACAGCCTTTCAATGTTTCCTTGGAGCACAAGTAATGTCTTTATACTGCAGTTTATAGTGCTTTATAAAACTCCTGTGCTGGTAAGTTAAAATGGGAGGCTGGAGAAGGGCCTGTTTATTAGGGTACTGGGTTAGATTCCTAGAATCACATACTCTGGGATGGTAGTTCCTCCTGTAATCACAACACTCCAGAGGTGGGGGATCAAAAGTTCAAGGTTGTCCTTGGCTCCTTAGTGAGTTCAAGGGCAGCCTGTGCTACATGAGTCCCTGTCTCAAAAATAGAATAAAATAAGTAAGACCTTTATTCCCACATAAATTTGTGGTTAACATATTTTCTGAACTCAAAGTATAGCTCTGGCATCATTTTTTTTTTACAAGTGTAAAGGAGATTTCCACATTTTAAAGTCCTTTTAGATGTGTAATTAAAGATTTCCTCCAGCCTTCAACTAGAAGTAGGTAGTGGTCATGGTAATGATATGTTATAAAGCAAAGAGATGTATGTAATAGAAGACTAGTAATTGTCATCCAAGTGATGAGCATGCTTAGCTAAAATTTATTTATTTTGTAATCAGCACTTGGTAATATATGTGTGAAAAGACATTCAAATGGAAATATTCAAATGGAATGTTCAAAAGTTATACATCGGCATTATTACATGGAATTTTGCAAAAGTTTGGTAACTGAGGACAATAACTTGGAATTCCAATCAAATGAAGTGTTACCTCCTCAAAAATTTTGTTTTTATTATTATCAGATTTGTTATATTTTTTCATCTAGTTATTACATGTTTTAGATTTTGCCAAACATTGTGAAGATTCCTGTTTTGTTGCTTATGGGTGCTTACGTGCTATTCTTTGACTCATAGATACCTAGGATTATCAGTTTGGTCTTTACAAAAAAGTTTGCTCACACCTGATTTAATCGATAGCAGAACAACAAGCAGAAAGACAGACGGCAGACAGACAGTAACNGTGAGATCGAATTTTTAGTACTTTTTTTTCTTGTCTTGAAATACGCTTTTGAATCTCGTCTANCTCCTTAGTCCTGCAGTGCAGCTGATTCCTCTTGCAGTGCTATGTCATTCGTGAAGAGAGAGGACACCCCTCACTGTGGAAATCAGTTTAATTTGCTCTGAGTCAGTTGTATGCAATATTATTATGAAGCCCTTCATTGGCAATCAGGAAGCTTAAGGGCTTAGTTGTCTGAATTGGTCGGGCTGGTTTTTCCTTTCAGGGAGCCATCTCTCTCTCGCTGAAGCAGGAACAGGAAGGGAGGAGGTAGAGGATGAGCTCTGGGCCTGAAATGGTTGGGAAAGGTTCAAAGGTCTCGGTTGCCTGAGAGATGGAGTCAAGAGAACAACACAGGCAGGCGGTCTCCTCAAGCCCGAGGGTGGTAGGGATCCAGTGTGGTTAGGGTTCGACTCAGTCCCTTCTCCAAGCCAGGGATATCTTTTCCATTCTCCTGCCACCTTTGTGTTCTTTTGTATATTTCTGTTAAAGGGGCAGAATGAGGAAAAGTAGCTCCTTTACCAGTTGCACAGTAGTGAACTGTCCGAAAACAAATTCTTCCTCCCCTCCCTCCCTCCCCCCTCTCCTCGATCCCTTCCCCTCCCTTCCCCTGCCCTCTCCCATCCCTTATTGTTTCCCTCCTCCCTCTCTGCCCTCTCTCTTTCTTGGTTGTAGATAGAAGCCAGGGCCTTGGGTATGGTAAGCATGCACTTTACAGTGAGCTGCACCGTAGCTCCTGAAGACAAACTCCATCTTATTTTGTTTTGTATTCCCACTTAGGCCCAATAATAATCATTACAGTATGCTATGTACATAGTATTGTACGTTTTAAAAGCATTTTCTCCTTCAGGGCCTCATTTGACCCTGTAGGAGACATATTATTGCCATGCCCNCACAGCACAAGTCTGGATCTGGACGGAGGGAGTCGGGATTGAACGCAGCACATACTGTCAGATTGCAAACATCTAGGACCTTTATTCACCAAGTATCTGGAACTGGAACTGGGACTAGNACTGGAACTAGAAGATCTCCTTTCATCATTCCCTTCTGCCATATATACCCTCTGAGAATGGCCCTGCCACGTGTCTCAGCACCCAGGGTCAAGGAAAGGTCAGCATGCTCCAGGAAGCCACAGCTGCAAAGCATTCGTCCTCTCAGCACTCAAACAGAACAACCTGAATAGCATCACGGAACTCAGCATACAGGAGGAGTGGGGGCACATTTAGCTGGAGCCAGAAATATTTTGCTTCCAACATATTATGAGTAATTCTGTTATTAAAATGAGCAAAATAAAGTTCAGAGAAACTAATGAACTGACCAAGGTTCCATAGACAGTATGAGGTAGAGTTAGGACTGAGCCCAGATTTCTTCCTCTGAATCTATGCCNGTTCCCTCTGGTAACACTATGGCAGNCATTGTTGGCTAGTTGGAGGATGTCTTGGAAGTCTTTCTCCTTCAAATGATACTGTGTCGAAAGCCCNACCATAGATTGTCCCACCTCTCTCTTGGTGCACCCTCCTTCAAAATATGCAGGCATTAGGTCAATATTAAGGCAAGGACAGTCATAGGGGAGCCCTTTTCTTAGCTTGTTTGTACCCCAGACAAGAATGTTACTACTAGGAGTTTTACAAGAAGAGGGAATNGTGCTTCAGAGAAGGTGAGGGACGGTGGGACACTCCAATTTGTCTCGTTCTAACTTAAAGTTTTTATTCACTGAAAATATTTTAACTGAAGATTTTCCTTGTCTCATAGTTTCTGTTTGGGTTCTCATGGAACTCAGACGTCTTTCTGTGGTTGAGAAAAATAAACTTGTAACACTCTCAAGTAAATTAGTGGCAGGACTGTGGACTCAATCTCTTGTCCTGTGCAAGCTCCTCTTGGCTTACAGTCTCTACTGTGTCATTTCATCAGATTAAAGAAGCTCTCCCCAGGGGGCAGCTTATCCACACTGGGTAGCTCCAGCCCTGGGACATTGGTGTACTTAGAACTACAACCTGCCGGGGACCTCTACTTCTTGGTTTCCATTCTGCCATTGGAACAGTTAAATCAACGCTTAAATCCTTCTTGTATGTGGCTGTATGTGGCTTTAGAACAATGACCAGTGANGCCATCTTTAATGTTTTAATCTTTGTCTCTGGTTTCCATTATTAACTTTTTCTCACATGGTGAAGTATCCAGAGTATTCACAATCCTGGCTGCTGTCTCCAGATGTTCTGTAGGCTGCTAGCTCCTCTCATAAAAGGTGGCACTCAGAAGTTCATGTGCTCATTTGTATGCAAATATTTACACGGTCTGTTCTGTGCCTGCAAGATCAGATTCAGTTTCTGATAGTTGTGCTAGATTAATGTAATAGTCAAATCACCACACATGTCCCCACACACATAACTGCCAGGGTACTTCTGTGTGAAGGGGCACAGCACACCAGGGAGAGCTTCTTCGCTGCTAAAGCCAGCATTGAAGGAGGCTGGTGCCCTCCCTTAGGGAGACAGACACAGAGCCTCATAGGCCCTANAGTGGATTCAGGATGGCAAGTCAGGAGAACCTCACAGCTCTTTTGGCCACTTACTCCAAGAATTTCAGGTACTTTCAGATCTGCTGGACTTGTAGTCAAGCTTA
>LZPO01075972.1:16841-26972 GCA_001675575.1 Neotoma lepida | reverse complement strand
AGACTTCATTCCTGAAAGGAATCGTGTGTCAGTTTCCTTTCTGGACTGACTGCAGCTGCTCTTCTCTCTCTTCAGTTAAGTGTTAACAGTAAGTGTTGTATAGATACATGTGTTGCATCAGAAGCCCTGGTCTGCTGCGNAGTCTGTCACTAATCAGTGTGCGCTACACTGGAGCCAGAAAGTTAGTGAATGTCGACACCTGCTGGCCATTTTTGGGAATTACAGCCTATGTCACACTACAGAAAGCTATGTATGATTTGTTACCANGTATTCTTCAGAGCTTCCTGGGTTTCGGATAGTCTATTGGTATCAGATNTGATTTCTTTCCCCAGTACAAGCTCCATGTTTAATTTAATTTTACTATTCCTATGCTCTTGGTAATAAAATTATTTCTTTTTTTAAATTATAGAGGTAAAATCCCTAAGGTTGTAGGATTAAAGCTGTGCCCGACACACAACAGCTTATGATATTAATCAAGTATTTTCAAGCTATCTCTTTGTAGATGAAAACCAGAGGCACAGAGAAGTTAAAACTTTCCTCAAGGTCACACCCAGTAAGAGACATAGACAGATTTGAACACAGACAGTTAAATGCCCTAAGTTCTACTTTTAATTTTTTTTAATACCAACTGTTGACTGATTGACAGATATATNTGTTATTAGAAGGTCCTGAAAAAATACTTTCCACTGGAGCTTCATTTATAGCATTAACCACATGGCATTGCCCTTTCTCAGAACTCTTACAGTGTTTTGAAGACGCATGCATCCTATAATGGACCAAATTAGTTCATTAGTGTGAACTTGCTCATCAAATGTTTTCTTTGTCTTATTTAATATAGGTGCTAGAAGGGGCAAGAAGGAATTGTGGGGCTCTGCAAAGGATTCTAACAAATAGTACTGCTTCATTTTCCTACCTTATTCTGAACAGGTTGGAAAAGTCGAGTATAAAGAAAATGGTATACCCCAAATGCCATGCTTTACAATAGCAGTAGTTAAATAACAGACAGTGACTTTAGGGCTTTTAGCTATAGCTTTCTTATTCTAGGCACAGAATAGAGCAGTCTTACCCACCCANTCATCGTATGCCTCCCTGAGGTTAGGTCCAGGGAATCATGGATTAGGCTCCAATTGTGACATAGAGGGTCTTTCCAGTCCCAAAGTTAAAGCAGGGCAGAGCTGAGCCCATGAATCTTACAAAGTATACTAAATAAGTTAAATCTTTAGGGGCAAAACAGGGGAAAGAGCCCAGGGCGGGGCAAAGATGCTCACCTTTGGTGAAGACCCTAGACATCATCTAGTGAAGCATTTTTTCACACAGATGCAGTAGAACTCAAGAGAGGATGGAGATGTTGGGACAGGCTCTCAAAGGCCTAAGTCAGTACACCAGCACTCCTGATTTGTGTTCACAGTTCCAGCTATATTCCACTACATTGTTCTCATCCAAGAGGAGTGAGGAGTTGTGCTTTAGAACTTGTCAGCCAAGGGATCTGTTATGAGGGGAAGGAGGAAATACTGAAGCTAGGGAAAGTGTTCACAGGGAAGAAGAAATGGGACCCCTTAGCATTTTAGATCAATGAGTTTTAGACTCAAGCCCTCCCATCCTCACAGCCCCACTCAATGTCAGAAGGAATTGTTTTTCACTTTATAAAGTTTATTATAAAAAAACTTGCAAATAAATAAAAACATCACACACTAAAATTAACCAGACCCAAAGTCTAAAGAACTCCATGAACTTCTATACAGTTAGAATAGGCATTCAGAACATTAGCTGTGGAGTTTTACTTAATTTTACACTTTCATAAATATATAAAATATGCATAAAATATATTGGACACTTCAAAGTATAAAAANTTTTTATAAAAGATTTTTGAAGTCTCTTACTATACTAGGATTTTCCAGAAAAACAGAACCAATAAAATGTCTATCTATAAAAAGAGATTTATTATAAAGAAATTGGCTTATGTGATTTGGGCAAGCCCCAAACCTGCAGCAATGTGGAGATTCAGGAGCAATAGAGATGGAATTGAAGTCAGAAGGGTTTCTGCAGGAACATTTCATTTCCTCTTGTTCAAGGATGCTGGTTGGTTGTTCTGTTCAGGCCTTCAATGGATGGGATGAGCTCATTCACATTATGTGGGGGCAATCTGCATTATGCTATTATCTCAATGATTAAATGTTAATTTCATTTAAAAACACCTGTCAAGTCCACACTTAAAATCAAAGAGCACACTGACATTCCCTTTAGACCTTTTGAAACTTACATTTTTTTGTGACTTTGAGTACCACCTTACTACCTTGTTTATTTATTTATTTTTTTAGATTTGTAGTCCTACCTCCCATGTCCTAGTACTGCAGGCATGAAACACCAGGCCCGTTTGCCATCGTAATTTTTGCATTATGTACTTAGCATTTTCTTTGAACTATTGTTAACTGCTTAAAATCAGCTTTGTATTCAATAGTATCCGAGGCTATGGGTTCATGGTACTGGATGCATTTTTTTTGTTTAAAAGCAAAACGCACAAGAATAATACTTAAACAGATATGCAGCAACTATAACCATTTTCCTACTCCATTTGAGTAACCGGTTCAGCAAGGCTGCCTGGATCAAGGTGCCCACGGTTCCATCTGGTCACCAGGGGGCGCAACTGTCTCCTTNCCAGGGAGGAAGTTGCNGAAGGATGGAAGGAATGGACGGAAGTTGAGGAAGTCTTGCAGCTGCAACCAGAGCTGGACAGAGAGCGTCCTCAGCCTTATCCAATCAAGGGGGGCCTTTCTGTCAGGGACCAGGAAATTTACCTGGACACCCCCCTGTAATACTGAGGCTCTTGGGCGCACAGGCTTTCTCAGAGGGATGACTGCTATAGTTCTGTCAGCCTGTTGGTTGAGCAGCACACGTGGAAAACGCAAAAGTAACAGCCTTAGGGCCCTCAGCTCTCCAAGTAACTCCTTGTAACTGAGGAAAATAGAAAAGCCATTTCCGGTCGAGGGGATGCATTTCCGGAACCGCGCTTGTGCTTGCAGCAACTTTCAGCTTGAGCCACCCAGAACCAGGTACAAAATTCCCCGGTAAAGGTCGGGGAAGCTGGCGGTAATGCCAGCGTTGGGGAGGAAGAGGCGAGCGCAGTACTGAAACTCAGACCAGCCTGGTCTACACAGCGAATTCCACGTCAGTCAGAGCTACAAGGTGAGCTCCTGTCTCACAACACAAACTAAAACAAATGAGAGTCAACTTCGGAATCCCGAGCCCAGCACCCTGGCTGTGTTTGGTGTAAAGCCAGACCTGGCAGACCAGGAGTAGTGTGAAATAGGATTGGGCCTCATATTACTGGCCAGCACNTGTGCCTCAGTACCTCCCAAGCAATCTGTGCACACCAGGTCTTTAATTTTCTTATTAATGTTTTAGTTTAAATTGCGGGTTAATGTGACTCTTCAAAGGAATGCTTATCCATTAACTGTTAACAATACATCAATGGACTGGGTGTAAGGATTGAAGAATATATAAAAGNGCAAGGAACTTACTTTACTGGGTTATTACTGGGTGTGGAGTCCTTCACCAGAGGATTTAGCTATCTTTTTCTGGGACCTTTGGAGTTATCTGATTTCCAGAATTAGCATACTTCCTGTTTTTCCTGGAAAAGCTTGGTTGTCCCTGTTCTGTTGGGGAAGGTAGGTATTCCCTGCAACTTTTACTCACCTCTGGCAATTCTTGTCACTTCAATTGCTTAAATAGATACTAAATGGGGTTGACAGCAGGTGGCCCCAGAATACTATGGATGTTTGCCCTTTTCTGCCTACTAACTTAATTAGTNGTTTAATGAGGGCTTATTGAACAGACTCCATACTACTGCATGGGGCTTAGGGGAATATTGGGATAGTTAAGACCATGCATGGGGAACTGACCTCAGGGAGAATTTAAATGGTTCATTATTCTAGTCTTTTTTTCACAAGACCCTCCCCCATTAGAATTGTTTAACAAATATTTATTGGATGCTTTCTCTGTCCCACATGCTATTGGGTCATTTGAAGTGAAATCAAATAGAACAAAGATCTTAGACTAGAGTGTGAGGGGAATGGGTGGGTTACAGTATTACATAGAGGAGTTAAGATAGTCCCAATAGGAAGGCAGGACTTAAACAAAGGCTGGGAACATGGAATGAGGGAACCAAATAGAGGTCTGAGAAAAGAGTGTTCCAGAAACNAAAAAAACCAAAAATGAACAAACAAAAAAATTAGAGCAGTTACATTAACCTCTTTATAGATAAAGTTAACCTCTTTATAGATAAAGTAATTGAGCCCAGGGAGATGAAGGATTGTTAAGGATCTCTTTGGAGGTTGTTGACAAGGCCGACCTAAGTCCACCTCCTCATTTCTAGTCCTGTGTTCATTCACCAGATCACTTAGCCTCTCTCTTTGTCAAGAAGACAGCCTTCTAGTAACCTGTGCCATCCTTAGCTTGCTAAGTGATGACAACATTTCTGGGCATACTTCTTCCTATTGGGTAATGCCCAAATGTCTCTGGTCTTTCTTTTTAATGTAATCTACCTGTATATTTCTTTTGCTAAGGGCTATGGATAGTAGAAATGAGACACAAGGTATAGCCCTTTCNTTTAAAGGATTAATTTGTGCATAAACAGTTTTGGCTTTCATTTTCTCTCTTCCATCAACTTTACCCATTTTCCCCACAACAGGCCCACTAACAATCTTTCTCCAGTTTAGAATTAGGTCAGGCTCTTAATCTTGGTTCCCATTCTTGGTTTCTGAGTTCTTCCCCAGAGTCCTTCTACTTGCTGCCATTTGTTAACTAACCAATCATCTCAGTCTTCCAAGTTAATAAGTCTTGACTACTACTACCTCATGCAGGACTGGTCCGTAAGGCTTGGTTTCTGTACTACTCAATTAAATGTCTCACCTGAATCCTCATTAGCCCTATAAATTCCCCTATCACCTGTTAGATTCCTGTGACTTGATTAGAGACTCTATGTCCTCCTATTTGGANCTTGTGCCTCTTGGATACTTGTTGGCCCCTTTGAGATGTGGGGATNAGCCTGGGTCATTTTCTGCCTCCAGCTGTGAGGATTTTCAAGTTACCAACTCCCTTTCTCTCCTGCCCACACATGCTGGGAGGAGACTGTGGTGCCTTATGTGGGAGTCAAAGTGCTGGAATATGGCACATTAAAACAACAATGAGGGATAGAACAGCAGNTTTAGGCAGTTCATCATCAGAGAACGGAGTAGTATGGCTGAGAGGAGATAGCTGGGAACTCAGCATAGAAGAATGAGGAAGATGGAACTTCTTAGCTTTGAAGAGGAAGCAAAATTAGTAGGTGTAGGGGGAAGAAGGGGTGGGAGGACAACATGGTAAGTGTGGGCCAATGAGAAGATTAGCTTCAGTGGAATGGAGAGGGTGTGTTTGGGAGTGGAAGTGAAAGATGATAAATGGGCAGGTCTGAACTAGAGCAGGCCCTGGGGCGCAAGCTTGAGAAGTCTGCATTGCAGCATCATGAAATAGTCTTAAACATGGAAGTTGCTGGGAATCTGAAGTGAAGACATAATGACACGTCATTAGTCCACCTCCCTGACTTTGAGTACTTGATTTATTATGTCCTCCAATGCCCCGTATTTAAAGAGGCCTCCTTGATTATTTTGTCACCGTGTCCTAGTTCTTACTTGTTTATTTGCTTGTCCAGTCTCTTTGAGCTTACCTTGAGAGTGAATGCTGCCAGAGGGTAAGGATTTGAGCTGGCTCCTTGCCAAATGTCCAGAATCCCGTACAGTATCAGATACATAGTCAATGTTCCAAAAGTATTTGTTGAGTGAATGAATACCAAAGCTAAGTTTATTTCTCCAAACCTACTCCTGTTAAACTTCTGAGTGCTTAAATTCTGTTGCTGCTGATACCATCGACCTTAATAATGTGGCCTTCACCTTGATGAAGACATAGCATGGTACTTGGCTGTGAGGACTATATTCCCACTAAGGCCTTGTTGCTTATTCCAGTTGGCTAAGATGACCCAATTTGTCCCTTCTTGAATTTCAGATATAACGACTGAAAACATCTGCCGGGAGCCATCCCTTGTGGTGGACGGGTCCCTGCAGAGGATGTATGGAGTCGGTGGGGGAAGGAAGTGAGCCAGGCCATGGTGGTCGGGAGAACCTTGCAGCCTGACTGACTAGCAGCCAGAGTGTTTCTTTATTTATACAGAATTTAGTAAGTAGGAATACATTCATGATGTTCCAAAACATAGACTATATCATTTTTGTTTTTGGACATGTGTTTCACTTCCTTTTGCTCATCTTTTAGTCATCATCAATAAGCTATGACAGAACAGAGTTATCATTTCCAACCATTTTCCCTCAAGTTTTGACATTAATAAACAGTTATCATTCTTATTCATTAACCCCATTACCCAAATCCTAAGAATCTAGAGGCATATGACAGCCTATTCTCAGGCTGGTAGCTTTGGTTACTTCAAGGACTCTAGACCAAAACAAAATCTTCAAGCCACCCTGGGCATTTTGCCATGTCCCAAGTAGTGTATTATTAACTCTTAGTGGTCAGAGTGCCCAGGAAAAATCCTCAGGCTAAAGCTGCTACAGTTATTGTTCAAATGCTGGCATAACATGATGTTTATATCTTTATAGAATTTGTCTATATGTCTAGTCCTAGCATTCTGTTGTTCTTTGGTCATATGACATTACAGTGGCTCTGCATGAGCTAACTTTTCTAAGAGAGGGAGGTCCTGACAATTCATACTCTTATCATCTTTTCCACTCCATACTTTGCTCATCAATATGTCTCTGCGTAGGGCAGAGTTGTACGCCATGTAATTGTCTGAGTGTACAGTGGGAAGGGGCTCGTAATCTGAACTGTGGCCAACTCCTCTAGCCCACCGAATCTTGTTGACCTTTTTGAGTTTACTTTGTTTTGAATATCTTGTTCCTGTGTCAGTCCAGGGACAGATGTTTCAAGAATGTCTCNTGGTCTCATGAAGAGACCTCTGGCTTCTTTATGTGTCACAACCTCCAAGGCATAAGGAAGACCTTCAAATAGATAAGGATATCTCCCCAAAAAGTGGGGGGGGTAGTATGTTCAGGACTGTCCTGGGGAAGCTTAGAAGCAGCATTCCTGGGAGAAGGCATAAATGATTCATAAGAAATTTTCCATCAATCCAATATCTCCAAATTGTACAAATATTAAAAGTCNCTCAAGTATGTAACAGGTGGAGATGAAAACCAAAGGTGGCATGGCAGCCATCATGTGGTTCAGCTTTGCTGGATCTTTGTCAAGCAGCTGTGCTAGCTTTATGACTTCTGCCATTCCATTCACATATGGCTGTGCCAAATATCAGCATGACTGAACAGTGAATCTAAAGGAGCAGAAAGTCAGTGCAAGCCTGGGCCACTTGGAAATTGTACACGTGCATTTCTGAATAAAACCATTGCATTAGTTGTTTTGTCTCGTAGGTGGTGGATCACATAATGGTTAAGATGCCCGGCCCAAGTCCTGGCTCTGCCCCTTTCTATCTATGTGCGCCTAGAAAGGCTGTTTTAACACCCTGTGGTCTAATTGCCCAGTATTTGCTTCTGTGATATGTGTGGAAGAGTAACACCTCCAAGAGTTTCTGTGGTGGTTAGTGTACAGGAGCTTCTTAGAGCAGGGCTCACACGTAGGAAATGCTTACTGTTCTTAGCTATTAATGCTTAATGAGCCATTCAGTATTAACATATTTTCATTTGGGGCTGCTAATCACATAGGGACTGACCTTCGTAAGGTGTGACTGAGGGTGTAGTTTGAAGGGCAGTTGGGATTTGTTGAGTGAGGACTGAATTCCTCAGGAGTTGGCAGTTACTCCAGAGGGAGGCTCCAGATGCAGATGGGATTATTTTTGTTGGGATGTAGACCTAGACTATCCGACACAGGGAAATGTTATTCTCCGCGGGCTGCCCAGAACACAGGCTGCAAGAACTCTGGTGCTGTCTTGTTTTGTTTTGTAAGAGAAGATAACCAAATCTGAAGCCAGGAAAATGATGCATGTTGTTAGAGCTTTGCCATTACTCCTCTACTTTCTTATATTCTCTTTATTGTGTGTTTTTTTTCTTCTTTGTTGGTGAAAACAAATGAGCATTTTGTTTTAAGATCCGTATGTTTGTTGGAGAGTTTGGTGATTTTATCCAACTTAGTTAACTTTAAAGTTACTTTTTAGACTAGGATGTAGCTCACTGGTAGAGCTTATTTAGAATGTATGAGGTATGAGGCNATCATAGGTTCTGTCCCCACCACCACAGGGAAAAGAAATCCACTCTTCCTTCTTGTGCCCATGGTTTAGTAATGCCATAGTCTTGCTGCCTTATTCTTTAACAGAACAACATGCATTTTTTTAAAAAGATTTATTTATTATGTATACAGAAGAGGGCGCCAGATCTCATTACAGATGGTTGTGAGCCACCATGTGGNTGCTGGGAATTGAACTCAGGACCTCTGGAAGAGCAGCCAGTGCTCTTAACCTCTGAGCCACCTCTCCAGNCTGAACAACATGCATTTTATACTTTAAAAAATTTTTCGTTTGCTAAATTTTCAGATGCTTGGAGGTGAAATATTTTAGTGCTCAGAAACAATGGTGGCTAGATACATGCACTAGTTTGAGGTTGTCCCAGCCTCTTTTTTANCTTCATTTAGTGGACTCTTAAGGTCCCCAGACAAGACTAAAGAGGAATTTGAAGAAAAGGTGAAGATGTAGTATAAAGGACCATGCTCTTCCATACTCTNGACTAAGTTGAGGGGTGATGAGTGGANACAGGACAAAGCTGTCCTGAAGTGTATGTGTATGGTCTCAGAATATGTTGCCTGGGGTTACCAACATGGCTCCAGCATTGTAGAGAGGTCCTTCAGTCAGGCCTATGGGGCNGAGAATTTGGCATACTTGGTAATAATGTTAGAGAAACTTAGCCCTGAGGTGGGATTGAACATTGGGAAGTATCAGTTAGTCTTGTTCTCTTGGGTCCTGGCCTGTCTTGCTTTCCTATTCTAATGTGCTCAGTCTTCCAACTCTGTCTTAAAAAGATTGAAGTTGCAGTCTATTGGTTTCCCCCTTCTCTGGGTCCATTTCAGACTTTAAAACTTCAAGTCTCTTTCTTGGTCAGTTATTCTCTCTAGTTATTCCTTGAATCTTAGCAAGAATTGTTTCCAGGACTAAAACCATTTCCTGAACCAGAATCACTTCTTCATTTAAAATATTTGGAACTTTATCTGCTCCCTCAGGTCCTTTCACTCGGTGCCAACTTTATTTCCCAAGGTTGAACACCTTATCATTGGCCTTTGGACTTTCGATAATTTGTTTAGGTAGTCCCTCTTTTTGCTGTGGTTGGCAGTTTTATTTCCACCACAATATGGACTCAAGTTTATATATTATATGTATGCATAAATCTGCTCTTTTATGATTGATTGTACACATAGTTGTGGGTCAGTGAATTAGAAAGTTACAGTTTCAATGGGATTTTCTTTTCATTTTAGTTTGTGTGGAGAGGCCAGAAGAAGGCATCAGATCTCACTGGTACTGGAGTTACAGATGGTTGTGAGCTGCTATGTGGATGCTGGGAGTCAAACCTGGGTCCTCTGGAAGAGCAGCCAGTACTCTTAACTGCTGAGCCATCTCTCTAGCACCCTCAATGGGATTTTTGATATAACTACCTCCTCACCTTAACTGGGATTGGATTTTTCCTGAATGATGGTGCTTTTCAGCAGATCCAAGGCAGGTATTTCTTTCTCCTCTCCATCATGCTGTGGTATAGATATGGTTTTGTGTGTTTTTTTTTTTTCACTCACCACTGTGGCTTCTTTCAACAATTACTCATACATTGATGCACACTCCACCCTCTTTATCCTCACTTTTCCCCACAATTAATCTCCTTATCCTATAATCATATTCAGTGACGACTTTGGCAATTGTCTCTTTCCACCCTGGCTACCGTCATCATTCTGGAAAATCTTAGCAACCATGTTGGTGACACATCTACATCATTCATTTCTTATACTGCACTGGTTTCTACCTGCAATCACATCAGCCACCCATTCTAATAGCCATACCCTCCACTCCACATCAGCTACCATTTCAAATGGCCATACCCTGGACTC
>LZPO01075972.1:0-14556 GCA_001675575.1 Neotoma lepida | reverse complement strand
TACTTGCTGCAGGGCCTGGCTCTACTAGGATCTGTATTTCCCTTTTATCTATATAGCTTTGCTTTCCCCAGTGGAGCGCACGCAGTTGTTCATGGTGATGCCAGTGTGGGCTAGTGAATCTGCCTGANAATGAGTTTGGTAGGTGATATGAACTATATCATAGATAAGTTACATTGCCTTGGATTCATGGCAGCTTCAGCTTGCACACTGAAAAGCTTAAACATTTTTCTCTTGGTTGATTTATTGTGAAGACAATTGATCCATAGCTCCTGGTGTGCTCCATGGTTTCCTTTAATTTGACAAGTTGCCACTATTAACAAGGCGTTGCCTTTCTGCTATAATTGAATATATAAAGTTAAGGCCTTGTCTAAGGAATGTGGCTATGAAATTATCCTTCTCTTCGCATATGCACAGTTTGGGCCCAGGGAGCTTCTGTCTTCTTTACCTGTAACTTTCTGTAGGAACCACTGAGTGTCCTCAGACCTTTTACCTTGCACCTTTCCTGACAACCTTAAATCTGGGATTAATTTAGCTTTACTACTTTATTACATTTCCTGTTTTTGCCAGGCTTTTGGGTGCTAGTAAAGTTATCTGANGCTGCCTTAACTCCTCTGCCAACTTTAGACATTCTACTTTGCTCAAACTCTGAACAGTGCCTGGCAATATCTTCCTCCCTTCCTGACTCCACCACAGTAGCATTTTCAGACCATTCCTGTTCTTTTCAAGCCTCCCTCTTTCTTTCTTTCCTCTTCCCTCTTTCCTTATGTTGCTTTTGGTGGATGACTTTACTACTTTGCTAAAATGGGAGATTGTTGAAAAAGCACTAAGAGTCCAGTCTTGAGAATAATGTTTACATGGATAAAAAGCACCAGCCCCACCCCAAACACATACACACACACACACACACACACACACACACACACACTTACATGCCAAGTGCAGTAGGTTACTGAGGTTATGGTTAGCTTGTTCTACGCAAGTCAAATAGCAGTTTCCTCACATGATTCTCAGGGTTGCATTACAAAAGCTAGGGATAAAGTCACTTGATATTAGCAGTTTATAGGAAAGGTGTCAAAGCTTTGCTGGCTTTGAAAGATGAGTGTTAAGTAGAATCTTTCTCCCAGTATCAGCTTATCTCAGAATGTAAAGATTTCTCCCTCTTGTGGTGGTGGAATTTGGTGTGTGGAGTCACAGCAGTGGTGAGGCAAGGGGCCAGTTTTGCTTTCTCAGTAAAGACCAATGGATAGGAAAATTCTTAATTTCCTTTCTTTTTGAAGGGATCTACTGCCATAAACTACTAAAATACAGATTCCTGAGCCCATCACTAGATACAGATTAAATACATCTATGATGATGTTCAAATATTTTCCTTTTAAAGTAATTATCTTGTGTGATAATGATGCGGTTCATCCCAGGGAGAGCTTGCCTTTAGAAGCAACCATCAAACAAACTTACAAGTATACCTTCATTCTTTAAAGACCTTTTTTTTTTTTTTTTAAATGGAACAGGATCTCACTACTGTGAGACTTGCTGGAAATTCCTTTTGTAGCTTACACTGGCCTGGAACTCATGTTCCTACCTCAGCCTCCTATGCTGCAGTCTTCACTCATTTTACCTCCTTTTTTTTTTCTCAGCAGTATGAGAGCCATTCTCTTCCAAAGCTGATTTTTCTATGGATGTTCTTGATTCCATTCCTTTGGTCTCATTTTTTTAAACACTAGGGTCTCACTATGTGTGGAGGCCTACAAAGGTTTCCTAGTGAGATCTGAGCTTGCTTTACCCAGCAGAGCTGCATTAGAGGATTGCTTGACCACGTGTGTGGATACCAGGTGACTGGAAGGGTCTACACTTGGCTGAGCTAGGAGGAGGTCTTTTGCTCCACCTCTTGGCATTCCTATAAATAGCCCTTTAGAAGAGACAGGAGGGGCTGGTGGATAATGATCCAGGCCCTCCTGAGGCTATCCTGTGTTTCTATCTGTTTCTCTCCCCTCTATCCTTCTATCTAATATCTCTTATCCCTCACTCTTCAAGAGTACCCTGCCATAAAATGTGGGAGCCAGTCTCCCAGCTTGGCTACTACAAATGGAGCTAGGAACAGGGAAGGGAACTTGGTGGAAGGAGTGTTGGGGGCATCGTGGGTGTAAGGGGGATGCCTGATAATGAATTAAAAACAAAGGTGATGGTATTTTATTCTTGGGAGTAAAAGTAAGGCAGCTGAATGCTGAAGTTAAAAATGAGGCTGCAGTGAGTATTTCTCTCTATCTAGCTTTCTTTCTTTCTTTCTTTCTTTCTTTCTTTCTTTCTTTCTTTCTTTTTTCTCTCAATTTCTGTCTATAAAAATTAAGGAAAAAATGTAAGGTAGAATATAGGAATATAGTGTAAGAAGAAATTTAGAATAAGAGTAGAATTAAGAATATTGGGTAAAAAGAAACTTAGGGTAAGGTAGAATAAGATAAGCAACAAGACAGAGGAGCTATGTCCTTGATTTTTCAACTATGAGACTATAAACACAAACTAGGAAGAATCAGAGTCATGAAAAAATACTGTAAAAGAAAACAGGCAGAAAAAGATTTCTGTGGAAGCTTTTGGCCTATGGACAACTTAGATCTACACCCTGAGTGGGTGTAAAACTCTTCACTCTGCTGGCATTGCCACTGTATGAAAACATCATACTAACAGAATTAGTTTCCTCTTGGCTGTGAAGCCAAAGTGTAGGGAACAGAAGTCTTGGGAAAAACTTAGTAATCTTTCTCTAAAAAACTGAAAGCTCTTCAGGCATTTCCTTCTCAGATTTTTTTCTTTCTGTAAGGGCAAAATTAGATTCACCTGGAAATAACATCTATCAATATGGGAAAATCACCTGTAATTGCTCTAGAAAAAACAAATTACCTCTTGGAATATGGCAAATCCTCTCTGCTGGTCCTGTCTCTCCTTCAAGCTAGTATTATCCAGAATCCTCTGCAGCCAGAGCCTACGCCTGAGAAAGTGCTGAGAAAGTGCAGGCAGAAAGCTGAGCAGGGGTAGCTTCCCCACAGAGTGGAGCCACAGCAGAGGCAGTGCAGGACCCGAGGAGGAGCTGCTGGTGTGAAGGAAGCAGTGGAGGCTTNGAAATCTTCCCTGCAATGAGGGAGGCAGGGTCTAAATTCCTAGAAGTAATAGCAGCATGAGAAAAGCTGAGGAAAAANTTGACCANACAGAAACGGGAACTCAAGACCTTACTCCCAGAGCAAAAAACAGTTAGCAGAGAAACTGAGTCTCAGCTAAGGCATTAGGGACTCTGCATCTTGGGGGAGAGGACAAGAGGAGACAAGCAGAGGATCTATCTGGGGGAAAAAAAATCTTACTAAAAAAGCTTTATTTCAAGTACTTTCATTTTCTTTCACTCACCCGGTAAGGTGGGAGACAAGCGCCGATCTGATCCATAAGCACATGCAGGTGGGTGTGGCCCACTCTGGGGACAGTGTCAGGTGAAGGAAGTACACCTGTCAATGCCAGCTCAGGGAGAACAGAAACCTCCCATGGTAAAAAAGCTGGCTTGATCTTGATTTTCAGCATGAACACAAACCATGTAAACAGAACGAGAGTGCGGTAGACCCGAAAGGCAGCTTGGGAAATGTAGTTTCTAACATAGTTTGTAACAGCATGAAGCTATAGAGAAAGGCAGCTTGGGAAATGTAGTGCGTAAAATCGAGGTGGCATAGACAAGCAGGCCTGGAGAAAAAGCAGATAGACTAGGACAAAAAACTTTCAAATGTTCCTGGTAACTTAGCAGCAAAATGCCCAAGGGAAATACTGCCAGTGTAGTAAAAAACCCCCAAATGCCAACCCCCAAAAGCTTTGTTAGTTTGCCTCCTGGGAACGAGAAACAGGTGAACAGGTGAACAGGTGTCAGGTGGGGATTATTTGCTATGGAAGAATGAGAAATAGGTGATGACTGTCAGAAAGCAATTAAAATGCTAATGATGTGTCTCAAGTNATTTTGAAACCCTTGACAAATGAGGANAATCAGAGAAGTTTTTTGCCTTTTGAACAACAGCCTGCAGTGAGTGATTCCTTTGCAAATATAATAGCGAACAAGGAAGCATGTATTCAGAAAGGAGTGACTGTTTGGTAGATGGGGACCAAACTCCAGAAAATTTANCTGTCTTACAAAATAGAGTCTCTTAACTTGAAAGTTCCCTACAAGAAAACAGTGCAAAATTAGAATGTTTGCTTAGTGAATGCACTGATGTTTGTGAGAATAGGAAAAATGTGCCCAGTAACTGAAGGTTGAAAAGCTACAACTACAGTCTGAGCTAAATGACTCATGATCAGAGTGTATCACAGCTACTGGTAAAATTGGCATCAGGGGTTGAGAAGCTAGTGAATGAAGTGAAAATGTTTTTCCCCAGAGTGAGCTAATGATAGATGTGTTTCATGATAAATAAAACAACATATCTGTGCTCTTGACTCTTTTGGACACTAACAGTTTCTGTGAACAAATAATTTTATCAGAAATATTGGTCTAATAAAAATCTATCAAAGACAAGGCATCATTTAAAGAGCTCATGACAGTTTAAAAAGCAGCTTTAAAGAAAATTAAGAAGGGGGAAATTGTACCCTTAGAAGCTTGACAGCTGTCCTAGTGTTTGGTACAGGTGTGGAAAAGGGAGACTCTGACTTCAAACTCCCAAGAAAAATTTCAGAATAATATCAAAGCTGACTATAAACTCTGAACTTTAGAAATGATTTGCATACTTCCTGTCTTGTTAGAAGAAAATGTAATAGTTCAGTTAAGAAATCTCTTCTAGATGTTTGCTAATAGAGTTTGCTTTTGAATGTAAGTTCTGTTAAGAGATTCTTTCTAGTGTAATTTAGTTCTGTTAAGAGATTCTTTCTAGATTTTTGCTAATAGAGTTTTCTCTTGAATATAAGTTTGATAAATAGTTCTTTTAAGAAATCTCTTCTAGATATGTGCTAAAGTCTGTAAAATAGTTATATAGTATTTCCTTTTGAATATAAGTTTGTAAAAAGTATAAATATGTATAATGTAAGTTTATAAAAAGTGTAAATATGAATAGTGATAAAAAGTGTAAATATGTATAGCAGAATTTTATTCATGCTAGTTGTAAATATATAAATGTGTATAGTAATGTTTATACCAGATATATTTGAATGTTTTTTATAATAGCCCAAAATACAATTTTAACTTAAGCAAAAGTGTCATAATTAGGGGAGCTTTTCTGTCTTCTTTCTAAAAGTTTCCACTCCTCCTCTGTTTCTGTTTGGAAGAAAAGAGCTTAGTGCAGCTAAGACTGCTGTAGTCAACTTAGACTTATTCCAAAAAGGATATTCCATCTTTATTATCCTCTACTCCTTTACTNAGAGGTGTGGAAGCTATGAGGATCTCTGTGGATGTTTGCAAACTCTTAGTAGGGACCTGGGCTCTTGCCAGAGGTTGGTAGCCAAAGATGGGCAGCTTTCTTCTTGGTAACTTCCTGAATGTATGTAGGTAAATTAATCAAGAAGGACAGCCTAAAACAGGCATAGTCTGTCTGAGGGGTCTGGGAGGCCCTTTATTATACCAAGAAGGGGGAGTTGTGGAGGCCCACAAAGGTTTCCTAGTGAGATCTGAGCTTGCTTTACCCAACAGAGCTGCATTAGAGGATTGCTTGACCATGTGCATGGTTACTAGGTGATTGGAAGGGTCTGCACTTGGCTGAGCTAGGGGGAGGTCTTTTGCTCTACCTCTTGGCATTCCTATAAAAAGCCCTTTAAAAGAGACAGAAGGGGCTGGTGGATAATGATCCAGGCCCTCCTAAGGTTATCCTGTGTTTCTGTTTCTCTCCCCTCTATCCTTCTATCTAATATCTCTTATCCCTCACTCTTCAAGAGTACCCTGTTGTAAAATGTGGGAGCCGGTCTCCCAGCTGGGCTCCCACAACTATATATCCATGCTTTTCTCAACCTCATGGCAATCTTCCTGCCTCAGCTTCCTGAACCCTGAAATTATAGGTATGCATCCCCATGCCTGACTTTGATTTTGTCTCTGTAATTTTTTTCTGGTTCTTCGAGTTGGCAAAATTACCTTCCCTGGTATTGACAGTCCCTTAATTCTATAATCTGCTTCCCTTAGGTTTATAAGCATGATTTATTCAGTAATTCTTTACTCAATATCTCCCATGTTTCAGTCATATTATTTTTCTGTACATTTTTCTTTCTTCCTTGCCTATAATTATATTTATTTACCACTAAATTTCCCAAAGAATATTTCCCTCCCATACTAACTTGTAATAATTAAAAGCAGTGGTAAAGTTATTAACACTTACTATGTGAGTATATTTTTAAAAAATTGTGTGTGTTGTGTGTTTATCATATATGCATGTATGCATGTACCTGCACACATGGGGGCTGGGAGAAGGCCAGGTGTCCTGTCTATCACTTCTAATCTTATTCTCTGACATGGGAGCTTCACTCAACTGGAGCTATGCTGGCAGCCAGCAAGCCCCAGACATCCTCTTGTCTCTGCTCCCTGTGATGCTGAGAAACAACTTTACTCATGCCTGTGCCCAACTTTTTACATGTGTGCTAAGGATTAGAACTCAGGTCCTCATGTTTGTGCAGCAAGCACTCTTATCTGCTGAACCATCCCCTAACCTCTGATTATACTTTTTCAAGTACTTTACATAGCAACTTTGTATCAGATAGTCTACATATCAATTTTAGTGTGTATCTATGTGTGCATATATGGATCTGTTTATGGGCTACTTATTCAGTTATCTATGTGATATTCAACAATACAGTATGGTGTTATTGTTACTTTATAAAATGCATTTTATTATCTTGCCAATTTCTTATAATTCTCTCTGAAATGCTTGTTTTTCATTCTCTTTTGATTCATCTTTTCCACATTTTTCATGAACTTTTCTTCTCTGTCTACCTGAAATGAGTCTATTTAAAACCCTGTAACATGCACTTTTTTAGGCATACTTTTGGATATTTTTTTCCCCTGCATGCTTCAGCCTCAAACAATACATTCTTTGATCCCTGAGCTCACTTTCCCTAATGTCTTTGGGCATAGAGTTTCTGTCTTTGGCTGTGAATTAAAAAAAATATTGCATAATTGATCCATCATGGCTCTGTGTATCTANGAGTACCTTGTGATTTAAGAGAGTCAACCTCTGGGATGCTTTAAAGGACCAGCCAGGGAGGGAGCTACTACTCAAAGATCCTCTTGGATGGAATTCAATGCTCAGTGGGGGAGTCTGAGAGCACAGGAGCAGATAGGACAGTGGGGCAGAACATTTGGCTGTTAGGAGAGTTGGACATAGGATCTTTCAAAAAAGAATACAAAGCTATGTATGATTGTTAATGATTAGTAAATGTTGAACTTCAAATAGGGCATGCACTAAGGACTAGGTCACAAAATGTCACCTGGAATTAAAGCTAATGAGTACAATTAATGTGATAAGCTAAATAAAATGTGAGATGAGTTGTCTACTGCAGGGATCCACCCTTGGAGATTATTAAGTGTACTGCCAGTGAGTAAAGTTGTTTCTCAATGTTTCCTCAAGGACATTAAATGTGTTTGCAATGAGGGTAGGAAGAGGATGGATACTAATTAGTGTTTTCAGCAGTGTCCAGAAAGAGGAGGCTGCTCTGGCCTTCAATATTTGTGGTTTAATTACTGAGAGTGGAAGACAGTGTGATGGTAGGAGACCTGTGTAAGGAGCAGATAGATTTGGATGTAAAATCTTTATAGTGAAAACAAGTCACTTAACTTTTTAAAGTCTGTTTCCTCTTTAATAAAATGATTATAATGCCATGAAGTATTGGGTTGTTATGAGAGTAAAATTAAATGATAAATAGTATGTTGAGTAATTTATACCAAGCACAGTGCATAAAGTAATGCTCCTAGCTTGTAAGCACTATTTATTGAACAGTAAGGACACTTCTGTGTTGTTCCTTCCCTTTCAGGAAAAAGTATTGAAGTTTTCAGGTTACCATAGTGTGATAATGAAACATTAGTACTGAAATTCCTTTGCTCTAAAGCTCCTCTAATAACCTTTGATATCTTTTAAATGAATTGATCAAATGGGAGAGAATATCCTATGATAACTAGTTCCAGTTTTTTTTTTTACTTTATAGTTAGCAAAAGTGGACCATCAAGTTTTTGCATAATATGAGTCTGCCTTCCAGATTGCATCTGAATATACTAGGGAAATAAACCTGGAGAGTTAGAACCTCTCCCCTTATCTTCAGAAATGAGATCCAGCCCCCGGCTAAGGTGTTGACATCCTGCCGAGTTACTTAGCCCTCGGTTTTTCTCTTTTAGCAGCAACAGTTTGGTCCTGAGATTATGGAGTCATAACAAGAAGAGAAATACTGTAACAAACTTGGCTAAGCTACACAGCTAAATATTTACTTGAAATTGTTTTTTTTTTTTCTTAGAAAGATTTTCATACTACTTACCTCTTGAAATTTGAAAGGTAAGGAATAAGGTTGGAGTGTTGTGAAGAAAAAGTCAGGGTCTGGGCCTGCTTTTTCCTTGTAGACCCAGAAACACACTAATATTAGTACCCTGGACTTGGTGAGAATCAGAAAATCTCTTTCATTGTAACTGTGGTTGGTATGTAAAATAAGAAAATCTTTTTAAAATAAATTAAAATAAAAAAATAGAAAGATAAAAAAAAAAAACGGGACATGCTAGACTGAATATGTCAATGGACTAGCTGGTCGGGGCACTTTCTCCCTGGAGCCGCTCTTGATGGGCATTCTAACACTCGTCTTTGGAGACACGTTTTTATTTTGAAATATTTTGTGGTTTATACACAAGTACAGGAAATCATGTAACAAATGGCATCATGATTCAGAGATATTTGGGTCTTGTATATTCTTAGTCTTATTTCCTCCACTCCCCCAGAGTACCCAGTATCATGAATTTGGTATTTATTGTTCCCTGATCTTATATTTATCATATATATGTTTGATAAAGTTTTCACTGAATATAATGATTTTGAAGTTTGCCATATGCTGTAAAACATGTATACGTGACATGATTTCATTGTATGCAGTATTACAAAATAACCAATATTACCATATAGTTCATGTTTTTTAATAGCTGAGGCAAGACAAAATTGGTTTTTGTTTCTAATCAGGACTTTATATTTTTACTTTTTTATGACAAATATTTCAGATATAAAGCTTTTTTGGGGGGGAATGGAAAATTGTTAGAGTTGTAAATTTGTGTTCAAAAGCAACTTCAAGCTGGCATTGTATTAGCTTAGTTCAAAATTTTTAAATAGAAAAATGAGGAGCTTCTAAGATGTATTTTTGGAGTTGTTCAAATTGATATTTTATTTCTTTTTAATACTTAAAAATTCTGTATTTTAGAAAAAGTGTTTTTTTTGGGTAGTATAAGTATTAACTTCTCTGGAAACAATTATATGCTATTTTAGATGACATGAGTAACACATGCTACTCAATTGCAACTGTTAAAAGACATTTGGTTCCTTACTAAATGTGAGAGTCTATAAGAGCTATAATCTGAAACTACAGTAGACTCAAGTCAAGTGAAGTCAGTGCAGTTCACCCAGTGCAGTCAGTGTAGAGGTTATGCTGGAGAGACCCTCCACTCATCAGCATTCCCTCAGAGCATTCCTTGTTCCCAGTGAGACAACAATCTTCCAAAGGGAAGACAGAAGCAGGAAACACATATTTGCTAAGCATTTTTGAGTGTCTTCTGAGATTTTTTTTCACAATTTAACATCTCAGCAATTCATGAAAACATCCACACAATTCTTTACAATGCCCGTCTGTTATTTGAAAGAGAAGGGAGTAAATCTTCCTAATTCAATTTTGGTATCTGAGACAGCTCAGTGACTGGACAGGATATAATCAGTACTGTTCAACAGAGGCAAACACAAGGAAAGAGAGAACAAAGTTATCTCAGAGAAGAGAAAGTGTTCTCTGCAACAGACTAAAATAGACTGATGGACAACATATTGCAGTATTAATGTGGTATGATTAAATACAGTATTCAAGTTTGAACTTTCCAAGCACACAAAGACCATCTTCTGAAAGACAAACTGTATCTCCCTTTGTGTAACTTTATAAGCTTTTTCCTCACTAATGTCTGATGTTCATACATGTAGAAGCTTTGATGTAAGATAATGTTATTTCAGTGGTCAGAGATTTAGGAGGGTTCCCACTGTCCATCTTCAGACCTTCCATCAGACGACTGGGCATCTTTATCTTCATCTTCATCTCCAATTTCTCCATATTTTCCTGAAGACCCCTTCTGGATTGCAACTCTGCATTTAAATGTTCAATCTTTCAGCTGATTTTTATGCTGTGAGCTCTGTTTTCATGTCTCATAATTCTATTTCTGTTGTTTCAGAACTGCCAAAGGCTTTTCTATAGAGAAAACCTGTGTGGAGAGATGGCTAAGCTGCCATGATTGTAATGTCATTAAAGTACTGCTTATCTTTGCGCTGCCCCAGCAGCTTTTCAGAGGAAACAGTGCCAAATGGGTTATTCTGTTGTATGGGTAACATACTGGTTTTAACTTAATGTGATGAGGGTGCTGGATTTTTTTGTTCACATTTCTCATACTTCTGTGTAATATGACTTCTTAAGAGTCCTACTGCAAAGACCTTCAAGTTCTCAGCATTCTTTTTCTCCTCAGGGGTGTTCACCATGGTCTGCATTTGTGATATTTTGTAGCTTATCAATACATAGGCTGTCAGAGCTGCTGGAAATATCTTCTGCTTAAAATACAGTGCATGTAGAGGTGTTCCTTAATTTCAGGTGAGGACAGTGCCCTGGCTTTGTTGCTGGCAGCTGAGTCCTCTTTTACTTTGAGTCAGCCCAGGAAGTCTTTTCATTGCCTCTGTGAGTAGAATGTGCAAGTCTCTTTTTCTGGATTTGTTTTAGATAATATGATATATAAAGAGGAGCAGCTAGGAACTGGTGATGAAGCGCCAAGTGTCTGCTGGGAATCCNGAGCCTCAGCTATGCTCGCATCAAGTCTTGTAATTGCTTTTTGGCTTCGTTTACAATGTAAACTAACAGGATATACAGTACACTTTGTCCTCGAACCCCTTCATGCACTGCCAAGCCCAGTTCTCAACAGTATCTGCTATCTGTCTGTCTTTGTCAGCCATTTTTCTTGGTGCAAAAGTTTCTCCTGATGTTTCAACATCTGCTGCAGGTTTGCCAAAATTCAATGTCCTAATTTCCCAGGAGCTGGGAGCTGGGAGCTGGGAGCTGTGATGCAATGAGGATGTTCTGCTAGGGCAAGTTAGCCATGGGGTGCACTGTTGGGTTCTTCCACAGGTCCTGACCCTGGCACTGGCTTCATGGTCAGTGGAGACTCAAAGGCACAAATAGCACTTGACATTTTCCCTGCATAAGATACTTTGAAACAATCATATTTAGCTACAATGTTTACTAACAAGGATGGTATAACTGCTATGTAGATGTCCTTGCAGAAGGATTTTGGGGTAAGGTAAGGTAAGACTCTACTAGAGTCTTTTGTGGTGATTACTGTTAGGTTAACATATGTGATACTCTTCCCTTATGTCCTTCTGACTTAAAAAAATTTATCTGTTTATGGAAAGAATAGGTAAACTTTTTACTGTTATATAAAATATTTACTTTTTATATATTTTGAACCCCGGGAACTTGAGTTACAGATGGTTGTGAACTACCATGTAGGTGCTGGATATCAAGCCCAGGTCCTCTAGAAGAACAGCTAGTGCTCTTAACCATTGAGCCATCTCTCTAGTCCCATTTTTCATTTTTAAAAATGTCATGATAATAGATAAAAACCAATCTACTATTCAGTGTAATCATGTCTCCAGAACTTATAACAGAGTTCTTACCCTTTGACTAATGTCTCCCCATTTCTTCCTGACTCCTGGAAACCACCTTCTGCTCTTGTTTCTGTGAGTTCAACTTTTAAAGATTCTGCCAAGTGAGATTGTGTAGTAATTAACTGTATTCTTGTGTCTGCTTTTATTAAATTAGCATGATGTCCTCTAGGTTCATCCACGAGGTTGTAAATGACACTAGTTCCTTCATTTTAAGGATAGAATAAAGTCTGGAGAGATGGCTCATTGATTAAGAGCACTCATTGCTCTTCCAGAGGACCTGGATTCTGTTTTCAGCACCCACATGGTAACTGTCCTTAACTCTAGCTCAAGGGGATCCAGTGCTCTCTTTTGGCTCCATGGGCATCAGGAGCACATGTGGTGTACACATATACTTGTAAGGAAAACCCTCATATAAGGAGTTTGGGAGTACTCCTCTCAATTTTTAAAAATAGTTTAAGGTTTGGCTGTGGATCTTTTTTGAGAGTGGTAAACTCTGCTATGAACCCATCTGGCCCTGAATTTTTTTAGCTGCAAGGCTTTTCATTACTATTTCAATGTCCCCATTTGTAGTGTGTCTGTTTACGTTGTTGGCTTCTTGGTTTTTTGATGGTCCTCTTTTTCTTTCTTTTGGTTAGCTGAGACCAGGATCTGTCAATCTTGTTTATTTTCTCAAAAAACCAGCTCTTAGATTTGTTGAGTATTTGCATTATTTACTTCATATCTATTACAGTAATTTCTGCTCTGGTTTTTATTATTTCTTGCTATCAACTGGTTTTGGATTTGGTTAATTCTTATTTTTTTCCAAAATTTGAGTTGTATCATTAAGTTTTTAATTTATGCTCTTTCTGATATTTTTAATGTAGACATTTAGAGCTGTAAGTTTACCTTATAGGATTGATTTAAATTTGTCCTAGAGGTTTTGCTGTGTTGTAATTTTCATTTAGTTCCAGAAAATTTTATATTTCTTCTTTGACCCATTCATCATTTAGCAATGAATTGTTTAATCTCTATGGATTTTTGTATCTGCAAGAAACTTGTTTGCTGTCGATTTTAAGTTTTATTGTATTATGGTCAGATAGGATAAACAGAACTATTTCAAACTTTTTGAACTGTAGGATTTGTTTTATGTCATAACATGTGGTCTTATTTTAGAGATGTGATGGTATGCTGCTGAGTAGAGTGAATCAAAGACCTAAACATGAAACACTGAAACTGCTGGAAGAAAACTAGGCAGGACCCTACATGATAGAGGTGTAGGAAAGGACTTTTGGAAAAGGACTCCATTATGCAGGAATTAAGATCAATAATTGACATGTGGGACCTCATAAAACAAGCCTCTGCACATCTAATTAAACAATTAAGTGAAGAGGAAGCCCATAGTAGAGATTTTGAGGAGAAGCTATAGCCACAACTTTCCTAAAACACCCTAACTACACTATATTTATCCTCATACCCACATGTAAGTGTGGTCCTTACCCCTCATCAAGGAAACTTTTTGTGTGCCACAGATGGAAACCGTAACCAATTAAGTCCCAGATGATCCATCTACAAAGCAACTCCTGTACCCAAGGCTTAGGGAACATCATTGAAGAGGGGACAGAAAGATTGTAAGAGCCAGCGGATCAGGGAATTTGATGTGAGAGTGTGTCTCGTAGGAATGTCAGAAGTTATACTCAGAAAGTCTCAGCAGCAGGACTGCCTAAAGCTGAGCTGAAAGGGGCAATAATAGACCTGCAGATGTGGATGGGGGAGAGACCACAAAGCCTCAACCCTACACAAAGAGCTCCAGGAAACTAAGGAACGCTGAGAGTGGGAGAGAGAGTGTTCCCCAGGGAAGATCACACCAACTNGTTATGCAATACCAAATGGTCAGCCCTGAAAACATATGTGCAAGCAACATTGTACAGACTAAGCAAGTTTTATTTATGCATTTAGGAACATATATGTATATACATAGACATATATGTATATAGCAACAACTTATGTAGAAAAGGCCATGAATTTGAAAGACAGCAAGGAGGGCTATATAGGAGGGTTGGAGGGGGAAGAAAAAGGAAGGGGGAAATGATGTAATTGTATTATAATCTCAAAAACTAAAATAAATAATTTTTAAAAGTGTTTTCCTTTATAATGTTCTGAACTTAGTTAGTGTCTGTTGTAATGTTTGCCTGATCATTTCTGATTCTGTTCACTTGGGTTCTTTCTTTTTTTGGTTAGTTAGGTCATGGATCTAATGATACTCTTTATCTTCTCAAGGAAGCAGTGCTCCAATTTGTTGACAGACTGTCTTGGCCTTTCATATTAGTGTATTTGTGATGAGACTTGGCGTGCTGTTGGTTGTGTGTTTGATGTGAGCTTAGGTTTATTTTGTTTCTATCCAAGCTTGGTTGATTTCAGAGCAGGTATGAGGAACTGGTAGGTTGATCCTTCAGACACTCAGCATTGATTTTTTACTAGACTGAGTCCAGTTCTGTATTAAACAAGAAAATATGTGAGTGGGACAAATGGCTGGATCTCATTTGTCTAATGTGCAATCCATACTACTCAAAATTTATCTGGGAATATGAGGATTCCACTGGTGGGCTGGGGAATTGGCACTCACCACCTTGGGCTGACATACAGGCTGTGGAACAAAGATGAAGATTCGGGATGGCATGGACATGTGATGTTCTAGGGACTTAACTGTGTGACTGAGGCTTGA
>LZPO01075971.1:233453-249113 GCA_001675575.1 Neotoma lepida | reverse complement strand
TTTTGTGATATAGTGTCTGCAACTTCCCCAGTAGGCCAGGCTGTCTGTCCAGTGGTCCTTGGAGATCCACCTGCATATTCTCAGCAACTGGGATTACAGATGCAAGCCACCATGCCTGGTGTTTTTTAATGTGCTATTTCTTTTGCACAGTTAAATAATAATAAGTGAAGGCTAGATATGGTTTCATTTTAAATAAAAGCGTCTTCCTGAAAGTCCTTGTTCCTGGCTTTTTACTGTCCTCCATGTGAGTGCTTTGAGGATATTGATTAGGTGCAGGCCATGGCTGTGCCTACCTGGCTGGCTCTAGAGTTTACTAGATCTTTGCTTCTGCAGAGTAGGTGAGACTATTTTAGCTGTTCTGAACCTACGCTGTCCCCTGCTGAGCCAGAGCAAGTAAACCAGATGATGTTATAACCAAAGGCAGGTAAATGTTCCCCCAGTTTATGGAGGTTTCATCTAGCTAGGTATGAACTAGAAAGTGGGTCCAGAAAGTCTGTTTTCTTGCAGGATTTTCTTAGCTTTGGAACATTATCCTGGATGATCCAGGAGGCCCTAGGAAGCAGGGAAGGGGACAGTGAGCTTAGAGATGCAGACTCCTTAGCACCCACCCATGCTTCAAATCCACAGGGCAGAACTCAGGCTCTGTCCTGGCCTGGGCATTGGTAACAGTGGGGAATCTTCCATAAGTATGTCTGTCTCTCAAATGCTCTAAAATCTGAAATGTTTGGATACCAACATGAGGCCACAAGTAGAAAATTCCAGACCTGATCTCACTGAGAGGTGACAGTCCAAATGCAAATACATCAAACTATAGCTTTACTCTTGGGTGGTGAGCACGTGTACATACAAAACAGTGAACATCATGCTTAGATATTGGCCCCGTCCCCAAGCTATCTCACTATGTGTAAAAGCATTGCAAAATCTGCAAGAATCTGAAGCCTGGAACACATGCCAAATGCTTCAGGAAAGGGAGACTCAACATCTACATGACATGACCTTGAACATGACCTTAAAGAAGCAACATGAGCTTGGTCTGCTTCACTGTGCCCCATTTAGCTTTTTTCTTAAAAACTATGGGAGCTCTGCTCAGTGAGAAGCACCACCCACATGCTAGTGAGGGCGGAAACGAGAACTCTATTCTGTTTTAGATTGGGGGCCCGTCAGGGAAAGCCTTTGAAGAGGTGATGGGCAAAGAGGATATGGGCAAAGACCTGAGAGAACCATATGAATAAATGGAGTAAGAATGTTCTAGAAAGAAGGAACTTGGGGAAGATAAGCTGAGGTAGTGATGTGCGAGGGTAGCCAGGAGCAGCTAGAGTCTTGCCTGATGGGGTAGAGGAAGTGAGGAAGGGAGTCAGGGAGAATATGGGATGGGCAGTGGGACTCGGCTAAGGATTTTGGGTTCTGTTTTAAGATGCTAAAGAGTTTTGAGCAAGAGGTTCCTCTTGTGAAAGGCTGACCCTCACTGTTGCCTGTCGGGAGAATAGACCTTGGGAAGGTAAGGGGAAAGCATGGTGTGCTTCTGCAGCAGCTGGGAGAGACACTGTGGACTTGGCAGGCACTGGTAGCTTGATACAGGTTGTAACAAGACCATAGACTCTCCAACACCAGGATCTGGATTTTCAACAAGGAGCAGGAGCATCCTATGATTTAGGCAATTTGGGAGACATTTCTGAACTGGCTTCATCACCGGAGGGGGCTGGCAGAATGAGATCATGGTGTAGAACCATGATGCTCAGGCAGAGAGGGAATACAGGGAGATGCCTGAGGAACCAGAAAGCCTGGGCTGGTGCCAGCGTGGCCTCTCTGGGCTTCCTTTCTGCATAGTAACAAGGTTAGAATATTGGCTACCTAGGAGAGTGGCAGGGAGCAAGTGATAGAGACTGTGGAAAAAGGTATTTGATAAACTGTACTGAGACTGGACTTACAGGAATCATGATATGGTCATCATCCTGAGAAGAGGACTGCCATGGAGAGGCTCAAGGCTCAGATCCTCTGAGCTTCCTTAACTCTAGACCCTGGAAGGGTGGCCAAGGTTCCACTTCCTGGTTTTAGTTAATGGGATAGATGTGAGGCAGAATTGAGGGTTCTGGAAGGCAACATGGAGACAGCTGCAAGGAGGAACTCCCTCCCAGCAGCCCTGTCAGCCTTCCCCTCCTCCCTCTCTCTCAGGACTAGTTTCCTGGGTGACTCACTTTCACAGTTAAGCCTCCTGGAGATGATACCTAAGCCCCAATTCCAGCCCCAAATCCTATTGGCTTTGGCTTCCAAAACCCAGGAGACATTTTAATCTAGAGGTTGTACCACTTGTTCACAGAGGATCCTAAAGGACACAGTGACATCCCTCCCCAAGGCACTGCCTCTCCTCCCCTGCCTGTGGCCACTAACTACATCCACCTTTCAAATGTTCAGACAGCAGCCCCCAGTTTTTCTCTCTTACCTGCTTTGCTTCGATTTGTATTAAGCCTAAGCTCTTGTAACTGCCCCTTTGATATGCCCTCTATACATCTCTCCTGGATTTCTGTAGTCATTGCTGTCACCCGCCCCAGAACTTTGATTTCTAATCTGGGCTATTTTAGTAGCTTCTTATCTTTCTGCCTCTCCTGTCCTCAGTCCTTGTGGACAATGATTGTCACCTCAGCAGCCTTGATTCATGGCTCTGATGCTGTTAGGTGTCCTGTCAGCACTGAAGGTCAGCCTCAGCCTATGGAATAGGCTTCTTTCTTACCCTATCAACCAAGGCCTTGTCTTTTTTTTAAAATAAAATAAAATAAAATAAAATAAAATAAAATAAAATAAAATAAAATAAAACCTTTCATGTCCTTTTGCTTCAGGCTGAGTGGATTACCTGGGAATCCATTGGGAATTATCAGGTAATGAATGAACAAGGCTGAAGTTTTTCCTTTTGGGTGTCTGTGTATAGTGGTCACTGGCACTGTTGGGCACTTTGGAGTCACAGACGCTGTCCTGGATCCTTTTCTTGTGGTAGCACACTCACTAAACCTGTTAAAAAGTAGGTGTTCTGGCTCTGGTTTAGACAAGATGAAGCTGGTACTCGGACAGATTTAGACAATTTAGCTAAAATGTGGAGGCAGGCCCTGAAGCCTGGGCTCCCTGTTCATGGTCTGTGCTTCCTGCTTTAGTGTTTTCTTTATCCCTGGACTCTTCTCCTCAATTCCATAAGTGAAGCTGTACCTGGCCCAAAGACCTTTCCTAAGGCCCTTCCCACACACTTCCCACATATGAGGCTCGATACCTGCACACTGTCCATCTTTCCCACTTCTCCACTTTACTTGAAGAATGGTTGGATCATCTTTGCTCTGGTGAGTCCTACCCAGGGAGGTCAAACCTCCTCAATGGCATAGGAAGGGCACCTTACTGCTCAATTATTTCCCCAGAGGGGTTGGACCTGGCCAGAGCCTGACACCAAACACACATTCCTGAGTATCTGCAATGGGGTCTTAGGGACTGACCCCAACTTGGCTTCTCTGGGCTACTCCTGAACCCTGAGAGCCAGGTGGGCTTCCTGATCCTATTCCTCTCACAGCCTTCCATTCTGCAGACCTCACTTGCCACAACTGACTAGGAACTGACACACACTCCCAGGTCAGCCCAGAGTGTCATCTGCTACTTTGTGCAGATCTGTCTACCAAGGTGGCCCCGGGAGGAATTGTGTCCAGGCTTCCCCAGCCTAGACATCAGCTCTGGCGGGCTTACCTAGATCCATTCATGTGGTCATACTCCCGTTTGACGTTGACCCTTACTGGCTGGTTGATCCACTCCTGCTGTGGTGGCAGGGGGTTGATTTTGTGGGGCTGCCCGTAGTCAGGACTCCCCGAAGCAGTCATGTCTGCCTTGGGGAGATGGGCCGCCGCTCCGTATGCTGAATCAAAGAGGGACTGGTCGTCACTCACCACCGACAGAGCCTCCTGCAAGCATGGAGAAGAGACAAAGTTCAATGATACTTGTCACTCAGGCTAATGGCACCCCTACTTTAAGATGTCACAGTGACATGGGGCTGCCCAGTCATGAAGCTGCAATTGTCCCATGTTTAATCGGTTCACAGTGTCAGGGGCAGGCTTACCCCTGTGTAAATTTAAGGAATTCATTGTAGGTGACCCTGGGAAGACAGGTGTCTGAGCAGTGGAATAGAAGAACCCTAGAAACAGGTGCACTTGTTGAGTGTGCAAGCTGGGAGTCTCCTAAAGGAGAGTGGAGATGAGGAGACTGAACACAGTGGTGGGACACATGGCCCAAGTGTCGGTTCTGATTCCAGACATAGACAGCAGCACATTTTACTAACTGTGCGGGGTAGTCAAGTTGCTAGTGGAGATGAAAATGAGCATTTTTTTTTTCGCAAGTGAGGCCATGGAGAGTCCCCAGAGAGCTTGTCTAGATCTGTGCCACACAAAGGAATCATGGAACCCAGAACTTCAGCTAGGACAATTTCAATGTCCTCATAGATAAGTGAGAATAGCTCTTTTCCTGGATTACTAGGTGGGTTAAATGGGTAATTCTGGNCCACGTGTTTGGAAGGAACACAGTGGTGTGCTGAGGGCTGACTATCAGGTGTGAGGGTGCCCTACAGGACCTTCGTGTTGATGGTTCAGCCAAATAATTCAGGAGGAAGCTCAGACGTATAGAAGAGGCAGTCNGTGTGAGGTCATAAGAGAGTGTGGTCTTCCAGTTCAAACTGTCCCATCTCCTGAGTCAGCTGAGGCTTTTGGTAGTGGCTTGAGAAAAGCAACCTTACTCTTCCCAGAGACTGTGTGCTGATCAAAGCATGGGGAGAAGACCCCCCTCCCATTACTCCAAATCATGTTCCGCCGCAGGGATCCAAGGACATGGTCTGGAGTACAACATTCACCAGAGCCAAGTAAGGCACAAACAAAAGCTGATTATGTTCCAGAAGAAATGGTAGCCATCTATAATTGCCTCATCATCTATATATTCTATTACATGCAATCCAGTTGTGAAAGAAAGATAGAATAATAATATGGAGAATTAGATACAGCAACGTCAAGCACAGAGCAATACTCCAGAGATACTAGCAATGATGACCATTAGTATTCAGATAAAGGTTCTGTTGAATTCTTGTTCCATGCTAAATTCTTCTCCCTCTCAAATTCACGTGTCAAAGCCCTAACCAACCCTCCTAGATAATAATTCTACTTGGGCATAAGGCCTTTAAGGATAAGATAAAGTCAAAAAGAGGATGTGAAGTGGGCTCTAAACCCAATGGACTCTCTCATTGTAAGAGAGAAGACACATGAAGGACACAAGAAGACCCCAAGGAAGGCTGTGTGCCTAGGACTGACCACACAAGGGAGGTAGGGAAAATGATTATCTGCAAGGCAGAGCGAGAAGCCTCAGAGGAAGCCAGCCCTGCTGCCACTCTGACCTTGGATTTCCAGTTTTCAGAACTGTGAGTAAATACATTTATGTTGTTCAAGCCACTCAGCCTGTGGTGTGTTGCTATGGCAACCCTCCCTTTACTTAAGAACAGAATAATAGAGGATGAGACCTTTTTAAGTCTTGAGATTTGCCCACTTTCCTTACATAAAGTGTTCTCTAAGACAAATACCCTTGGTATGTCTGGTTGTCTTTCGTTCAGACCTAAACTGTGCCAGGATTCTTCTCTTTCACCCGCTGCCCCTGTGTAACATTCAGGTGAAGGCTGTGCCTCTGGGGACCATTTGTATTTTGGTTATTAGATCCACTCTTCATTTCAGTTAAGCATCTGCTCTGGCTTAGTGTCCCAAACAAATTTAAACTTCTANCTGGGCACCTCGTGTGTAGCTCCAAGTTGAAAAAAGGTGAAGNTATNGCTTTTCAGAGGGCTGAGCATGACTTGGATGCCACCCAAGATTCATCTAGTCTCCTTTTGACAATAAAAATGCAGACTACGCCCCAGCTCTGTTGTAGGAAGAGATGCCATCTAAGCAGACGTCTGCTGTGGAGAGCAGTCTACACCCCTGGTTAATCACTACTTAGTCTTGGGAGTTCCAACAGAATTCGGGAGACCTTGGAGGCAGAAGCAGACATGGGGATGCTGAGGTGAAGAGCAGACGGTCCCTGTCATTGCTGCCATACAAACAGGGAGGTCAAAACCAGGAAAAGGCAGGATTGCTGAGTCCTAGGGGACACACACTTGGTGCAACCAGGACACACCGTCAAGAGGTTGCACCAGGGAACAAAGCAGGGGAGCGAAGGCTTGGTTGGCAGGACTTTCAGACACTTCTTAAGGAAGTGAGGTGTGCAGAAAGAAGAAACACACCAACACATCAGGAGGCAGGATGCAAGAGCAGAAAGGGCATGAAACCAGTTTGAATTCATTTTGGAATAAAAATTTCCTTTAAAATATAGCTCCAAGCAAAGGTGACTTTAGTCAAGAGGCATTGTCATAGGAAGAGAGTGAGTGCCCTGATTTGCCCCGAAATGCCCCATACTTCTGACCCTTGTACCCAATCAGGTACATGCACATAGATCTGTCTTCCCTCATGGTGCTTTTACCACCACCACCACCCGCCGCCCATTCTCAGGCCAGATCCAGATCCTCCCGAAGGCTGTGAATACAGCTTGTACCCAGACACTCTTCCTCCAAGAACTCGCTGTATTTCTACCATGGAAAATCTACGCTCAGTCTCTTCCTTTTCAAGAACTCAGCCTTGCCCTCTATCTGTCATACCACTTGTGATTTCTCACTACAGCCTCTGTAGTTCCAACTGCTTTCACTGGGGCCTTTTGTACTCAGCGCAAACCTTCCTGAAAATGTCCTGAGTTTCTGAGCTCTTAACATACACAGAAACACAGACACACAGACACTCCACATGTACATGTGCCCACACACAGTTGGAGGATTGATTCTATTTACAGTCATTGACAGTCAAAGGGTTTTCTCCCCATAGCAGCATGGAGAACAGACTCTGTAGATGAATGAGGTTAGAAAGAGAGAGAAGCAAGGAAAAAGGTTTGTTTCCTGTCTGGCTTTTGGACTGAATCTGAAAATCTGAAAGTTGCCAACAGCAATACAGTAAAATATTTGGGGAGATGAATTGCCAAACAAGCTGATTTGGGGCCCACAAGAAAAATTACAGTTGCACAGGACATTCTTGCCATGTCTGCAAGGAAACAGCATCCCTTTGTCATTCAAGCCAGAGACCACGCCTTCAGTGCCCCGCCACTTCCATAAGGGACAGTGACAGCNAGGAGCCCTCTCCAAACTGCTTTGAAGTTAATGGGCATCAATGATGGAGATGGAACATAGGGAGAGCGCAAAGAAGGGAATTGGTGCTGGGTGATGGTGGCAGACTTTTGTGTTACCCCTGGAGACCGACGGGAGTCACCATGGGTAATGAGATGTGGAAGCAGGTACCAAGGTGCAGCTGCAGCAAGCAGGTGAGAGCATGGTGTCAGGGCATTTCCACTCTCCCTTGTAGCCCTGTCTCATCAGCAGACGATGCTACTTACTGTGCGCTCTAGAAAGATCTTTACTTGAACTTTAAAGTTTTTAATGTTTAAACTCAAAACTCTTACTCGTACTTCAAACTCTTTATAGGAATAAGCATCACACTGTGGTGAGATGCTGGTAACACCTGTCTTTGGTGCAGCAGACTGGGTATAAGAAGAACATCAATGGGGGAGGTCACCACCATTCTTGGGGGAGTTCACCACCATTATTGGTTTCTAATGAGTTTCCTTCTCCTATGGACTTGGGACAATGATGATTACATTCAGAAAAGAATGTATTCTTGGAAAGAGTTGTTGAGTCCATGTTGCTTAAAAGTGGGTTCCCTACCCTGTGTGATGCTGAACTCTAAGATTTCTTATCACCCCAACAGTGGTCACTAGAACGAAGCCCTGAACAGGCTCAGGAATTGGTTCCTTAGAAGCAACTTTGCATTCTATAGTCAGGATGGCCTGGTACCTCAGCTCTGGAGCTGTAGACCCAGAAGGTGGCACCTGCTCCCTGCTCCATCCAAGCTGCTAAGTGTTCTAGCACATTGATACCTTGTGGTGTCCCCTTTCCCTAGAGTTCTTTCAGAGGAACTGCTTGAGGTAACAGGCTGAGCTCTGAGCCAAAGCAGTGCAGTGGCAGATAGCCTGCTTTTGCCCAGAGAAACTTCCTTCCCACAATCCTCTCTTGGTCCAGGGAGCCAGTAGATGTATACCACCAATGACTGATACATATGCCCTGATGAAGACTGCCCTCCTTACCTAGTAAGGATAAGGTAAGCTTCCCATATGACTTCTAATAAACCAAGTCTTAAATTATAGAAATAAATAGAAACAACAGACAATAAGCAAAGCTCTTACTAATTGCAAAATTATGTTTACATGAAACATCTAATTCAGCCCTCCCAGCAACATAATAAGAGTTGTATCTATTTTAACCTCATTTTTTTCAGGTTATAAAATGGATGTTCAGGGAATTGAAATAACTTCTGAGGATGATGTGGGATTTCAACCCAGGCCTTCTGCTTGCGCACATAAGCACTGCCTGGTTCCTTGGAGAGAGCATTTGTTTGTCCAGTTAGACCACTGGACCTTTGAAAGTGAGTTTTGTAACCTCAATCTTTGGAGTCAGAGAAGGTCTAGATACCAATCCAAGTGCCATTGCTGTTCCTTGAGTTCTCAGTGTCATGTCTTTATACTATAGAAACCTTGTTTTCTCACCTGTAGCTTGGGGATGTCAACAAGCTCTAACCTGGTAAGTTATAAACGAAAACAAAATGACATAATCTCAGTAAACTTCCTAATTGTTTCTTCAATGTTCTTGGAACATAGTAAATGCTTACACACTTAGATTTAAAGCTGGTACCAAGAGATGGCCTGAGAATGTTTGCTATGGAGATGGGGGTGGGCAGATGGAGCCTGAGCAATGCTTCCTTCTCCCCTGTGTGTTTTCTCAAAAGGCTGATAGCTCAAGGAGAGAGGCAAACTTGCTTGGTGTCTTTTTTTTTATTTTTTTTNAATCTTGGACAACATCCTTTTTCTGACCTGTGACATCAGAGCCCTGGATGTGGCCCTTGGGATGCAGGGCTTGCAATAGTTGTGCCTGGGCTTCTAGGCTCAGCCACAGCACTGGCTCCCCTGGTTCTCCAGCTTGCAGATGGGACATTTTTAAAGTGCCAAGCCTCCATGACCATGTGAGATAATTCTCCCAATAAGCCTGTCTATAATCCACCCGTCAATCTGTCTCTCCTATTGGTCCTGCTTCTCTGGAAATCCTAATTCGGGTGGACAACTGGCTCCAGAGTGCCAGGCAGAATTCCTCCCCGAAGAATGCAGACTAAGTCAGGCCTTGGAGATGATGTCACCTATTCCAGGAAATAGGTGATATTTTATGTATTCACCTATATACTCCCTATATAACCTCAAAATCCCTTCTGTTTTTCTCTAACCACAATCTGTCTAAAACCTATATTAGCCCTCAATGTATCCTTCAGTACTGGGCATTGTGTACCGAAGAATACATTCTTGGAGAAGCATTCTCTGACATTTGCAGGTAGAACAAACCATTTCCTTCCCAGGATTCTTGTACAACAGTCCCCCTACGCAGCTGCCATCATCCTGTATCCCCATAGGCACTTTATACCAGACTGCTACAGTCATGAACCATAACTGCCCATGGGCTCATGAGCTTATTTATTTTCTGATTATTACATTTAAACTCATGGGTGACATGACAATGTCCCATTCACATCTCCCCTCCTATGCCTAGAGTGGCACCTGGTACCTAGTACGTACTAAGTAAATGTCTCTGAATGAGTCAGAGAGAGAGAGAGAGAGTGGACTGATGAATGAGAAATCTGACTATTATTTACCAACTTTCATCTAACTTTGCACCTTTTAAATTGTTCCAACTCCATGTAGGAACTAGGAGGGGAGTGCCACTAGAGCAGGCACATTTTGTCTTGTTACCAGGGTGGCCTCAGAATCCTGTCCAGGGCCNAGCATGTTAAAAATTCAATGAGTGCTTGTTGGATGAATGGACTCGGTAGTAGGTATTTGAGGAAAGCTCAGCAGCCTGTTTGGGAGGCAAGCAGCTAAACCCGAACCTTATGTAACTCCTTGACCATGGACGGTCATTTTCCAAGTACTACCCACAATTTGTATGCTATCATTTACACCCCTTAAAAAGGAAATCTACATGAGGAAATCAGGCAGTCATTTGGGATGGTTGTGGACCCTGGTTTGTCCTCTTCCTACCTCATTGTTGCTTTCTGGAGGAAAGGATTTGGTCATCTAAACGTCTACTTTTAAAAAATCTTTCTCTCCTTTTTGCCATGGTGGATTTTGTTTCTCCGATAGAACCTGCCCTTCTGAATAGTGCCCTCTGTCTCTGTCTCTGTCTGTCTGTCTCTGTCTCTGTCTCTGTCTCTCTCTGTCTTTCTCTGTCTCTGTCTCTCTCATGTCTCTCTCTGACAGGCTCAGGCCCTACCATTTTCATGCCCCACCTCTCACAATGCTGACCAGGAGCTCCTGGAAAACCCTCTGCTTTGGCTCTGGCTGAGGCAAAGGAGAAGAAGGCACCCTATGAACCCTGTCACAAATGTTTTCAGAACTCTAACTAAGTCTTGCAAGCTCAGGAGCCATTGGAAATAAGGACTGGCACTCTGTTTTTTGCTTGTTTTTGTTTTTCTTTAAACTGACGTAAAACAAAACGTCCTGTTTCAAAGGTTAAAGATCTGGCAGGTTGGCCATAATTGTTAGAATCTGAAACAAGCATATGCTGGTCTTCTGAACAGAGTTTGTTTCACTATTCTCCATTTCTATTCCTCCTTCCAAGTGAAGGATGTTGTTCCCTTGGAGGCTCTGCCTTATCAATCTCTTCAGCTTGAGGTCAGGCCTCTGGGTGGCAGAGACAAGGCTCTTTTAATAGCTTCACAACCAAAAGAAGTGGTATTGGTGGCCAAAGTGATGGAGACAGTAGTGCTAGTGCCTGTTTGCACTTACANTGTTTACACAGCATAGACTCAGTAAATACCAGAAGAAGCCATGCAGGTATTTGATTCACTAATAAAATTTCACTTATTCTGGAATTTGTCACATATATACATATACATGTGCTCATCTATATATACATACACACATTTATTCCTTTTACAGTCACAAATATATCTTCTAACTTGTTTTCCCTAGTTAAGTTACCAGTTGCTTTCCACGTCAGTTGAATGATGGAGGTCATGGTCTAAGTAGTGTCATAGGATGAGTGACGGGGCAAACAAGTCCATACCCAAACAGCTTAGTTAAAGGAGACACAGAAAAGGCTTTAGAGAAGCAAAGAAAGATATCCAGAGTGCCTGGAGGTCTCCACACTCTATTCAGGAACATTCCAAAGAAATTTTCATCACACATCATCCTATGGAGACACAGAAAAGGCTTTAGAGAAGCAAAGAAAGATATCCAGAGTGCCTGGAGGTCTCCACACTCTATTCAGGAACATTCCAAAGAAATTTTCATCACACATCATCCTATGAACAGGAGGATTGAAATAAGATTCACNGTTCCCTGTGATAGAAGAGAAATTCCAGATGCCTTTCCCATTTTCATCTGCGTTAAGCTGAGTTTCCATTTTTAATGGAGAGAAGGGCACAAGACATGGGGCAAAGAGGCAGTATTTCCCATCAACTNATGCCTCTTCTTTCCCTGTATCCTGCCTTGGATCTTGTATGGACGATTTCATTGGCTGATGAACTTCNCTGGAGGTGAAGGGGAAAAGGAATGTCAGATTCTCTGTTGCTACCCCTGTTCAGTGGGTCCACTGAGCTGATCCCAGACCGGTGCTCTGCAAAGCTAATCTCTGGCATATCCGCTANTCAGGGTCACGGTGGGGAACACAGGAGGTTTGGCATTTTATTGCATTCTTTGCATAATGACATGAATTTCCTTCTCTTGTCAACCCGAGGGCATGCAAAATGCTGACAATTCTCTTAGGAGTAGAGCTGCCTTCTTTGCTTGGGGAGCTGTTCTGCATCAGGAGAAACACCAGCCTGCAGTGGGACTCTCCAAAGCACAATGAAGTTCCAAGAGGGGCACATGCTGTGTTCTAGGACAAGCCTTCTGTTTCCTTTTCCTCCTAAGTTACTAGCCACGTGCCAGTGCCCACTCCTTGCCCATTATTTCCCTCTCCNAGAGGCCCAAAGGGGAAGGGAATGAAAAGATAATTTAATAGGAAGTGGGGTAAGGAAGAAGCGGGAAACACCTGTCAATCACCCACACTAGTGAGACTTAGTTGTATTTTACCCCAAAATGGCCGTATCAGTATTTACAGTCTTGCCTCTTCCATTAAGAGTCAGTGTCTATTTTTTCCCTCTTCCCCTCTCTACTAGCTGCTTTCCTCATTTCTGTAACCAAAATATCTGACAAGAAGCAAATTAAAAGGGAAAGGGTTTATTCTGACTTAGAGTCTGAGGTGATCCCACTCATCACGGTGGGGAAGGTATGGTGGCAGAAAAATGAGGTGGCTGGTCACATTGCGCTCATGGTCAGGATGCAAAGAAAGACAAACGCTAATGTTCAGGTTGCTTTGTCCTCTGGGATCCTAGCCCGTGGGACGGTGCCACCCATATTCAAGGAGATCCTCTTTCATCAGTTAAACCTTTCTGGAAACAGACAGACCCAGAGACACGTTTCCATGGAGATTCTAAATCAACCAAATGACATGGCAATGAAGATGAACCATTACACCCTCGGAGTCAGGAGGAACTTTGTGGTGTCAGAGAAGTGGCCTTGCTTGACCTCAGCAGCTAGATGATAAACAGCACTAATACTTCCACCCCCTTAGTATTAGGCCTTGGGAGCCATCACCGCGTTACAAGGACGGCCAAAGCAGTTTAAGAAGATCTAGGTGGAGAGGACCACATACCTACACAGGGAGGAGTTGAGGCCACCAGCCACCAGCCAGAATGGACCTCCAGATTGTAAGTGGCAATGAACCATTAAATAGAGTGTGTGGAGCTCCTGAGCACTGGTGCCGGTTTAAGCCACTAGGTTTGGCACTCATTTTTTATGTAGCCATAGTGACGGGAAATGTTCCACAGCTAACTTATGGCAAGATAACCCATACTCAAACAACATGGGGGCGGGGACGATTGAGTGTTCTTTACTGTGGCTTTTGACGCAGCAGAAATCAGCACCGTGACTGCAGGATGGAGAAACTGAGGCACAGAGAATAACCATTCTAGGTTCATACAGTGAAAGGGAATCAACGTTGGGATAAGCTTCCCTCCTGACTGTGTTGTACAATTACTCTCCATCAGGTAGGAAGCAGCGGTGGCTGTTGCTCAGAAGCACAGTGCTCACATAAGGTGGTGTGGCCCTAGGTTTATCTCCAATACCATGGAGCAAAGCACCAGACAGACAAGGACCACATCTTTAGATTAGATGAGTTAAAGAGCCAGGTGTGGTGGCTCACACCTGCATCCCAACACTTGACAGCTAAGGTTAGAAGGACCCAGAATTTGAAGAGCCAGCCTAGGTTACTTAGTGATATCTGTCTTTAAAAAGTAAAACTAGAATAAGTATTATTTGATTACGTTTCCAAGAGACTTTTGCAACCATGGCCCTTTAAGGTGTGACNTGAGATTCTCAAGGTACTGAAAAGGAAACCAAGGCTTAAAGAGACACAAGACTTGTCTGAGGTTCCTCAGCTCTGGAATTTCTGCTCTAGCTGCCAGACCACAGGGATCATATGCTCTTCAGCCATTTCCAGTTTGCCCTCTCTTATTCCAGGCTGCGCACATACACACACACACACACACACACACACACACACACACACACACACACAGCCAGACCCTTCACAGAGCCTTGGGAAGCCTGGCTTACCTTGAGTAATTTTCTTGCTCCCCCCTCCCCTGCCTCTGAGACCTCTCTCTTCTGCCATGGTTTGAATGTGTCTCCTGTAGTTCTTGCCTTCAGGAATGGATCACTGTCACTATTGTCACTATCATTAGTCACAAGGTCCCTCTTCCTCACAAGTACTTCTTTCCCTGTCACTCTCTCTTTTGTCTTCTACTCTTGTCCACCTCTCCCCATTTTTTTCCTTCCTGTCTCCCATCATGTGAACAGCACAGGGAGCCCTCACCAGATATGGTTCCTTGGCCTTACATCCTCCAATTTGCAGAACCCATGAGCCAAATAAATATCTTTTTATTAGAATCGCCAGCTTGTGGCATTATGCTAGAGCAGTACAAAACACACAAAGACACCTCCCTATCTCAAATTGCCACTTACTGAGGAGGGGCCTTCTGCAGTGGATGACCCAGAGAAAGCTGGTCCGCTGAGACTCCAGTCACAGTGGGATTCCTTGCCGACGGAAGGATTGTTGGGATTAATAAATTAAGATGGGCCTAAGTGGGTTCTGAGGACGGGATCTCTGAGGCCTCTCAGAGCGTGCCACACAATANGATCCAGAGCCCAGGCCTCTGACTGTGCCTCCCATTAGATGCTTCTCCAGGTCTGTNTGTGCCTTTGCCTGTGCCTTTGCCTGTTCACTTTGAGTTTTCACCGTCACTTTTTTGACTGTAACCACATTTAAAGGGCATTTCTAAAGATCAAAGTTAAGCTCTCCTCCCACAGAGGAGATAATACTGCTGAAAAGAAAAAAGTGCTGAATGTGGAAACTCACAGGAAGGGGGATACAAGGCTTTTCTGTGTTCCAAGAAGAGAATATTTCACACTACAGTTTTACTTTCTGTTTCTCTTTCTCTCCCTCTCTCTCTCTGTCCCTCCCTCCCTCCCTTCCTCCCCCCTCTCTGTTATATGTATATGTGTTGATGTGTGTACATATGTGGAGGTCAGAGGATAACATCAGGTGTCGTCCTTCATCCTCATTTTTTGAAATAATTTTTTCATGCAATATATTTTAATCATATTCTCCCCGCCCCCTTTTGATCTGGCACTCACCAATGTGGAAAGACTGGCTGGCTAGTGAGCTCCAGGAATCCTCCTCTTTCTCTCCAGAGTTAGGGCTCTAGACCACACGCTTCCTCGTCTGGTTTTTACGTGGGTGCTGGGGAACTGAACTTGAGTCCTCATGCTGGCAAAGCAATCTGGTATTGACTAAGCTATCTCCCTAGTCCCTGCTTTCTATTTCTTTTCAATGAATCTGACCATGCAGAAATCTGCNTTTTCTAGAGGACAGTGGAGTCAGGGTTCTTGGTAAAGATCTGTGAAGCTAATATCCTCCCATCTGACTATCTGGGGACAGTCTCTTGAGATAACAAAGTGGAGGTGACCTAAGGTGGACCCCATGCTGCCACAGGACTGGGTAGAGTGAAGGTAGGCTGTTGACTGAATGAAGTTAAGAGCTTTGAAGGTCTTCCCTATTCTGNCAGGTCTGATACCAGGCTGGGTTAAAAAACTCTGAGTGCCACCAGAGGCACTCAGATAAAAAAGAATGCTCAGTCAAGAGCAGAACCAGGGACCGCAGGTGAGCCTCGCTCAGGTGAGCTGCCCTTGGGAGGCTACTGAGACANAGCAGAAGACATGGTTCCTATTTTGCAGTGGGACTCTATTCTCCCTGATTTCTGCAGGTGGCAGTACCAGTCACACAAAACACTGGAGTACTGGTTGTCCCCATTCAAACTCACGTTGAAACTTGACCCCAAAGGTATATTTGAATTGTCTTTGGAGGCAAGGGTTCTGAGAAGC
>LZPO01075971.1:214853-233118 GCA_001675575.1 Neotoma lepida | reverse complement strand
AGAGATCCACCTGCCTCTGCCTCCCGAGTGCTGGGATTAAAGGCGTGCGCCACCGCCCNGCAGGAAACTTTTATTGTTTATAAATCACCCAGTCCTGGTTTTTAGTCATAGCTATGGAAAAGAGACTAAGACACTTTCCCCCAGGTGAGCCCCTCCCCTTCAGTCCCATCCCAGAGGACTGAGGATCTTCTAGAACCTTGTTCCAAAACCAAGTGCAGTGTTTTAGTGTCACATGGGCATCAGAGATGTGAATTCGTCCCTGACCTGGAGAATAGTCTTCTGACACCAGAGATAGGGCTGAGGATGGGGAAGGTGAGCCAGGAGCAGCNTATCTCCTGCATAGCCACCCTGTCCATGTTTGCTACAGTCAAGGTTAAGGACAGGGAGCAAGAAAGAATGTTCCATATTCCTCTCCTGGTTTTGTTGACTGTTGTTTTTTAAAANGTATTCTAACAAAAGGTACCAGCTACCGCCTGGGTTAGTGTAAAACTGTATTGGCTGAGGGGCTTCGGGTAGGGCAGGTTACCTGTTCTCGTGGTTTCTGGACATTGTGAGCTATCTTCATGAGTTTCCGTGATGTCAAATGCTCCCCTTTCCCTGACCTCACAAAGCTGAAACTCAGAAGAGAGGCTGCAGAGCTTCTCATGTCATAGAGTCTGAATTTCTCTGACCGAGGAGATGGCAGAGCAGCCTGGAGCCAGGACAGAGATCCTGAGCTTTCTGCCCTTTCCCTTGAGAGACAGGCCTTTAAGAAGTCACCCTGAGGCTTAGTTGGTAAAAGTTTTACCTGGCAATTGGATCAGGACCTCAATTAGGCCTGACTAGATAACTGAAGACCCCAAAAGACTACGGAAGGAGATGAGAAAGCCATAAAAATCTGAAAGCCTGCTCCCTCCCCAGGGGCAGTCAGATGCTTGGCCTTCAGGGAAGTGACATTCTTTCAGTCAGTTTGTCTAAGCACTGGGGAGAGGAGAAATCATAGGTGGCTGGTGCCTTGGGGGATTCCTTTGACTCCTGGGGTTATGGGAGCTTTTTTTTTTCTCATATACTGATTCTGATACTATCAGGTCCCTGAAGAGAAGCTCAGTACCAGCCTCCCTCTTCTGCTTCTCCCTCAGTTGCTTGAGCACTTCCCAACATCTAATGGGTATACAGCCTATTATTCTGATGAATAAAAAAAAACACAGAGCATGATGGGAAGGGGAGAGACATGTTCTCATTCACCCAACACTTCTCTCATAGACTGACATCTTGCCTTCTGTGCTTTAAGCATGTTTCAGGAAGCCTTGACCATTACTCTCCATCCCCACCTGGTCCTCTCTTTCAAAGCCAGCCATATCCTGTGGCTGTCCTTAATGCAAAGCCACTGCGTGCTCTTGTCAAACAACTGGAGGTCTTTTTCTCAGAAGCCACAACCTGATCCTCTAGTTTTCTCATGTGACAGTTACCATGGCAAACATCGTCCGCAGAATCACCAGAAGCGCTGGAGGAGAAACACACACGAGGGGTCCCTCTGCTCCCATCCCTCCACCAATCCTTAAGGAACCACTTACAACGCCGATTCTCAATCTGTTGGTCTCAACCCCCACAGGGGTCGCATATCAGATATTTACAANATGATTCATAACAGTAGCAAAACTACAGTCATGAAATAGCAATGAAATAATTTTGTGGTTGGGGGCCACCACAACATGAGGACCTGTATTAAAGGGTCACAACATTAGGAAGGTTGAGAACCACTGACCTAGAAGGAGGATAAAAGCAGAGGCAGCCTCATGATGCAAGGCCTCCTGCTCACATTAACTTATAGAGAGAGGTCTGAGCCAATAGGCTCAGCTGGTACTGTTCTAGGAGATTGTTGGGCAACTTGATGGGCAGAGCAGGCATAATACCAGAGACTCCATGTTACTTCATTTCCTCCCGAGGTGTGGAGATGAGAGATCCCTGCATCCACTTCCCAGGTCTCCATGGCTGTTTCCTTTCTATGATTCACGGCTGGGAGGCAGGCTTGGTGACCTCATGCCCATCAAGTGGGGAAGCAGCTCAGCCTTGAGTCCTAAGGGTGCAGTATTTCTAGCTAGCACATCTGGATGAACCATTCTATCCAAGGTGTTTAGTTTTTCTGTGGCCCCGGGGCATATGGTTACCATATTGTTANGGCAACATGTGGCCAAAACCTTGCAGATGGGAGGAATCAAAAGAGGTGGTGCCTGAGGAGGGCCATTTTCTGGACTGGCTCAGCAGCTCAGGGCCTCTGCCCGTCTCCTGTGTTGTTTGTCCTGGTCCTTGTTAGCATCTTCTGTGCCTTCTCCCATCTGTCTTCGCTTCCGCCCTGTGCTCCATTCCATCTCTTCTGCTTCTTTTGCATTCAGATGTCCACTTTGAAACTCTCTCCCTCATATGCCAGCCCTCCCTGCCCCTTTGCTGTCACGTGTCACCTTTAGGTGGATGTCTGACACATTGTTTGCTCTTTGGGTATTTGTAAGTACTAAGGTGGACCCAGCTTTCCCCTCACACAGTTGACTTTTGCATCTCCTCTGCCTACTCAGAGCCCACCCACTCACGAACTGCTCATCTCCTCTCAAAAGTTTCCCTGCCCACGTCATGCCACCATGGTAACCTCTCAAGTAGCCTGAGGGCTGCCACGTGCTAGACTTCCACCAACAATTTGATGCTTTATCCCTTCATGTCACACCTTTTCTTTTTCTTTTTTGTTTTAATCTCCAAGTTGTGCTTTTCATTGTAGTTTCACACACACTTCCATTCTACCTCACTATCTAGATGGAAAGTGCTCCAGGGATAGATTTTGTTTCTGCTTTTCTATACACATTATTACCACTTACTACCTATGTGCCTTGCTCACTCATCCATAAAATGGGCACAAGGATAGGAGATGCTCTAAAGGACTGCATTGAGTTAACGTGTCTAAAGGGTCCTTGCTGTGCTGGCTGCCAGAGTGAAGCACCCAATTATCATCTCAAATGTTTCCCACAGGGCCAGATGGTCAGAATCTGAATTCTGCACCTACTGGATGAAAATTCTGTGACCTTACACAAGTTCTTTAATCTGTCTGTGCCTCAGTTTCCTTTCTGGTAAAATTTGTTTAGTATGCTACCAAATAGTAATATCTAATACTAGTTTCCTAACTCTTGTCTGTCACATTGTAGGCACTCCCTAACATAACCTTATTGTGATTTATGAGCCCTGCTATAGGAAAAATACCTCATCTGTCTGGGTTCACTTCTTGACCTATAACATTAAAGGACTAAGGTGGATCATTTTCAAACTTCCTCCCAGGGTTTTGAGACTAAAGTCTTGTTAGTGTAGTGATCCCGCAATCCAGTTTGCTTGGAACATTCCATTTCATGCCTGCTGGTCTCGAAAATGCTTAGTATCACTGCCCCCTTTAACTCTCAACATTACACCAGTTGAGATGGCACAATATATAGCCATCTAGCCTACTTGCAAACATGGATATTTCTGTGTGTGTTGGCTCTGTGGGCTCATCAGTGCCCATCCTTGCTCTCTGCTCCAGAGGGAAGGTAAGGGGAACCGAGGACAGCCTGGTGCATACAAGAGAAGCCAAGTGTCCTCTCATCATGAGGCTCAGACATCATCTCCGGTGCACAGCTGGTCTCTCAGCTGGCAGCCACCCTCAAAGCTGTCACCCACTGAGTTGGCCTTCATCCTTGTTTTACTCAAGTGCCAAACCTATTCAGTCTGGCACCAGGGCCTCCTGTCTCTCGGCATCCATCTATAGGAAAAGCAGATATTTTGTGAACAGGCCCTGCCATGGCTCGCCAATGAAAACACCAAAGTAGGATTGTGTGGGGGGACCATTTTTGTCAGCCTCAATAAAGCTATTTGAACAGCTACTCCAGTTGAAACCTGCTGATGGGTCCTAGGGACTTGGGACTGGTCTAGTCACTCCACAGAAGGCACTGAGTATTCTCCTCTTGGAAACTTCTAGAGTTACCAGCCTTGCCCAGAAGAAGCCATACCTGTCTGTCAGTCTCAAGGACAGGTGTTGTGGTAGCAGCGAGGCTCTCAGTACTTCACATTCCAAAATTTTATGGAGAACAGGAAATTAATTACAAGATGGAGATGAGGCGACCAAGCCTCGTTAAAAAATTTCTTAGCTCTTTTGCCCCACTCCGACTTCCATTACTTTGGCTCCCGATGTGAAAGGCTATCATATTCTCATATTGCCCCTGCTGCTTCCTTTCTGCCTGCTTGCGATCTCCCATACTTAGGATGCTCTTGCTGATTTCTCAGAGAAGGCCAGTCAATGGTAGCAATTTTCTCAAAGATGGGAGCAAACTCCCCATGGGGTACTATGTGTTCTTGTTCCCTCTAATCCTGAGCCAAGAAATGGTGGGTAAACCTCTGTTTATTAGTTCTGGGTTTTCTGGAGATTTTATTTCTTGGTCTTTCCCAGAATCTGTATCATGTTTTAGATGTTATCAAGACTTCTCCAGCCATTCAAGCAGACATGGCATCTCAGAAAACAACCAGATAGTTGACTCCCAGCCTCAGGAGAAGGTGGCAAGGTGTGAGGTAAAGGGACTACCAAGGAGGGGGATTCCAGAGGACAAGAAAGCAACAAGCCGAGCAGGAATGTGAGTGTGAACACTTCACTGATCAAGGGACTTTCCTGGTCACAAATAGCTAACAAGGGCCTTGGGTGAGTATGTCATCTCACCCTCTACAAACACACATGGTAGGGAGAGTTGGATCACCATGGCTTGACCATTTCTCCCCAAAGTTCATGTACTGACAACATATGACCCAAATTCATTTCTAATGGTATCTGGAGGAGAATCTTTTGGGGAGTAATTAAGGTTAGATGGGTTCAGGAGAACAGAGTACCCATGATTGCACCAGTGGCTTTATGAGAAAAAGGAGAGAGATTCACCTCAGCACACTTTCTGTCTCCCCTTGTGATGCCCTCCTCAGTACTGTGATGCAGCAAGATGGCCTTCCCCAGATGTCAGTGCAAGGCTCTTAGATTTACCAGCCCTCAGAACTATAAGAGACAAACATTTCTTCTTCATAAATTATCTGTATCATTTTGTTATAGCAACAGAAAATGGACTAAGATGGGCTGAGGCTTACCACAATCAAAGGCTTATCTCTGAGGCACTTCTATTAAATAAAGTGCTCTGTCCCAGGCTCAAAGGACTTAGAAGGTGCGACCCTACAGTAATGTGGCACTGGGTTCTGATGGGCTGGTGACTCAAGCCCTAAAGCTGGAGTCTTAGTGGTCTGAATAAACAGAGTTGAAACTAGAGACTGTGGCTTGGGGCTGTAGGTAGTGTAACACATGACTGGTGCTTCTTAAAGGTGAAACCATTAGGAGGGCAGCAGCTTTGACTTGTTCAGCCTGGGGACTGGCAGGCCATGTCTGGTAGCACTTCCTTTCTCCTTTTGGGTTAACAATGCTTGCTAGAAAACAGGATCTGTGCTGCTGCACATCCCCTCTCTCCTCCATCTTCACCTGCTGTCCTTTCTGGTGACCTCATCTGACTCCATCCTTAGATGTTGCCCAAACATCACCTAGGTAACCACCACACCAGCCCAGCTCTAGCAAGTGGCTCTGACTTGCAGGATGCTCCAGGCTGTCCTGACCCTCTGGAAAGAAGACTAGGTAATACTAACCTCCAAGATCCAGCCACNGACACTGATTTAGCAGGGAAAAGATCAATCTAAAACATCTTCTCCTGGAACCCAAAGGGATGACTGGACCAGAGTCCAGTGGTAATAGAGGGGGGTGGGGGCTTCCCCCTCCTAGTGGCAGATTAGCCCACACTCAATACTTTAAATTTAAGTGAATGCTTAAACATCTGCCTTTGATATTCATGTAGAGAACTATGTGGGTTAAGTGAGAGAAGAGGAGGGTTTGAAGTGTGAGGGAAACTAAAGCAGGATGTTCTAGGAGATAAGGTTGAACGTATTTATACTCTTTGACGGCCCAACAGTGATCAAGGACTTCTCTGATCTAATTTGTGGATTTCCATGGGCTCTGACTTTCGAAATCACCAAATAAATAAATAAACAAATAAATAAATAAACAAACAAATAAATAAATGGAAGGCCAAAGGAAGAATCACATAGCTAGCTCAGGTGCTGTCTCTGGGTGCCATTGTTTGCTGTATGGTAAGAGAACTACTGTCATTCCCATTCGGGGTCCTCCTAAGCTTTATGGAGCACCCCTTGCATTCTAGAGCCAGAAAACATGATCACTGTCTGTCCACTCATTCACACATATACATTCCTAAATAGAAGTATTCCTCACTCTGGTTTTCTACTTTCCAGTACTATGAAATCCACGCACATTCAGTGGAAAACACAATTTGAGTTTTAATCTTTTCCAGGGCTAGGGGTTTTGGGTACAATCCTCTCTAAAAATGCTGACAGCACAGAGAGCCATAGCTATCAGTCAGCCACATGATAGCTGGTTTTTCTTCTCCACTACACACGGGTCCCAGGGGTTCTTGGAAGGTTGGTCCCTGCGTGTATAGGATGCAGACAAGAAGTCAAAGTTGGTGACAAGGAAGCACCTGGTCCTTTATAATATCAGGGTAAGAGAGTCAAGAATCATGTTCTCCTATAGGTAGGGGTGAGAAGCCCAGCCAGAGTGGCTGGCTGTGGCTCAACCAAGGCCCTCTGTTCTGCAGCAAGAGGAAAATCCTGTCAGAATGGCTTAACGATCTTCTAATATTCCCATGCAATTAAGGCCACATCTGTCTCCCAGGCCCCTGCACTCCTTTGCGAGCCCACAGACAGGAACCAAACAGTCTGTCTTGTCGATCTGGAAGGTAACAAAGAGCTCCATTCATAACTGGAGGCACTTTCACCATTTTTTTTTCAAAGTAAAATAGAGTTTTCACTTTGAGAGTAACCTGTGTGGCAAGAAAGCGAAGGATTTTTCCCCCCTAATAAATCAAATTCAACAGCCTAATAAAATGCTGGCTCCCCTTCCCCCACCCTCCCCTGCCCCCTCCCATCCCCTGTCCCACTCTGCCAGCAATCCTGGGACTAGAGAGGAGTGGGCGAGCCAAGGAGACAGGGGAATGTGAGCAGAGAGCCAAGGGAACTTCAGGTTGAGGACTAGGATTTCTAAGGGCAAGACTGTGTGTGTGGTGAGGGCTGTCTCTTATACACATCTAGATGACTAGGATTTCTAAGGGCAAGACTGTGTGTGTGGTGAGGGTATGTAAGAAGTAAGGGTCCGGGCACAGGGTGGGTAGGCAGTCGGCCTTTTTCTCCCCTACTTTAGTTACTTTCTTAGCCTTTCAGAGTTTGCTTCCTCCGCCCATCCCCAAACATAAAGCCAAGCTCCCACATCTTTCTTTTCCCTGGAAGGGAGCGAGTGACCCTAGTTGGGAACCTAGTTGGGGAGAGTGGGGCAAGGGCTCTTGGGCTACACCTGTAGCTGGAAACCCAGCACGAGCTGGTGCCTCTCTCAGAGCAAGGCTGTGAGCTCTCCCCTGCCTTTGAAGCCTCCAGAGAGTGAGTTTGCAGGAGATAAGTGCTGATAAGCGTTGAGTTGGTGCTTATCCGCAGCAAACACAATCTTTTGAGGTTCTCGCTGCACTTGCAGGCAGGGGAGACTCTAATCAGAAAACATCAGGAAAAATGCAAAACCAAGCGGGTACTGGCTGCTGCCTTTTTCTTTTGTTTTGTTTCAGTTTGCACACTGGAGAGCCCAGCACAGACTGTCATACAGGACTTGAAAGCAGGTTACTGCCAAGGCTTTGCTTTATTTATTTTATTGTTGTTATTTTGTTTCATTTTTTTGTTTGTTTGTTTTTTGTTTTGGTATGGACATCAGTGGATGGAATCTTTTCAATCCTGGGCGTAAAAAACAAAAGAGCCAAACATTGATAACAATTATATCGATGTTGTTGTTGTTCCAAGTGCTTTTACAGTCTCGGCATTATCTGACCCTCATGACAACTCTCTAATGCAGGCAGGACAGGGGGTTTACAAGTGTCTGAGTTAGGATGTCTTACGTCCTCAATGCTCTACATCTTGAAGTGGGGTGCCAAGAGTACAAACCAGACCTTTCCAGCTATCAAAATGGGTTCTGCTCATTCTCTCCCAGGCAGAGNCTCGGCAATTAGATTACTAGAAGCGAGAGTGGCCTTGAACTTCAGTGGACCACCTGGAAGCACTTGGGAAGCCTCTGTGGCAGTGGATGGAGTCAGATAGCAGGCTNTCTGAGCTTTGCATCCTTCAGTAATGAACTTCAGCTGCCCTGTATTTCAATGCACTAGCTCCATGTTATTTCTTGGGGTAGGCTATTAGTAAGAAGCAGATGCTGAAGATGTCTATACTGGTGGAAAGAGCACAGGGTCTGGAGCTCTGCTTTCTGATCAACTACGGGCTCTTGAGCAAGCATCATTTCTCAGAATTTCATGTTTTCCTTCTGTNATGAGAGCCATGTCACCTAGGCAGGAGGATGGATGGAAAAGGAGGCAAGGAAGAGAGTGTCTGATCCCCTGTGAGAGAATTTCTAAATGAATCCTNTAAAAATTGAGCTATAATAACATCAAGCTTCATGTAGAGGGTGCTACGGTTGAAGACTAAGATGAGAAACAGTGGTAGAGCCTGGGTATTCTCACTCATCTCTCCCAGCTCCAGTGGTGCTGATGTGAGAGCNTTAACTCAAAGAACCACTGATGGCTATNTACATCCATNAAGATGATAGGTGATTTCCAGGCCAGTTTTGATAAAGCAGAAAGGTCCTGATGGCTGAGTCCTCAATGGTACATAAAATGAGCTTCAGGAACTCACTGCANTTGGATAGAGTGGATGGTAAACTTTACAAGCATGGCAGNAGAAGGGCCTGGGACTGGCCTGAAACAAAGTTTCTGAAGGCAAGAATGTGATTTATGGTTCAAGGGAGTCATCTTAAGCTCCTCAATATAGCTTTGGCAGAGGTCTGTAGCAGCACGGGAAAGATGAGAGTCCTGATGAGTCAACAAGGCTTTCCCTCAATCTCTTCTGAAACTTTTACAGGAATATATTTATGTGTCCTTATTTTTTTTTTAAATTAATTTTGTGGGTGAAGAGATGGCTCAGTCAGTCAAGCTTAGGAATCTTAGTTTAAACCCACAGAAGTCATTAAGAGCTGGACATGGTCATGGACATCTGTTACCCTAGGGCAGGGGCTATGGGGTAGAGACAGATCGGTCCCCAGAGGTCACTGGCCAATCACTGAGTGCTACATTCAGTGAGAGACACTCTCTCAACAGATAAGATATAGTACAATCAAGTAAATAAGACATAGGACATTGACCTCCAGCCTTCCCATACACGCATATGCGTGAGATGTATCCCCCATACACTGCATACGCACTCAGGCATGCATGCAGGCGTGTGCGCGCGCGCGCGCACACACACACACACACACACACACACAAATGAAAAAACTAAATTTAAAAGATGGAAAACAGGAATGCACCTAGATATGTTCATGCTTTGGAAAGAAGGCTTAGGTTCTCACCAATGGATTACTCAAGTTCCTGTATTTTCTTCCAGTGGTGCTTGGCATCAAATCTGGAACCTCATTGGTACTACACCACTGAACCACATCCCCAGCCCTTGGTGTTTGCTTTACTTTAGATTGGTTTCTTTGCTTTCCTATTCGTTTCTGTTTTCTTGAGAAGGGTCTCCCTATGGTGCTCAGGTTGATNCAACTCCTACCCTCAAGTCATCTTCCCACTTAAGCCCCCCAGCTGACTGGGATTACAGGTGTGTGCTACCACATCTGGCTCACTGAATTTCTCAAATTTTGACAGAAGAGAAAAACATCATGCTGCCAAAAGTGTGTGCTCTGGCCTGGGGGAGGTCATCTATGGAGAAAGGCAAAACAAGTCCTTTTGTGAAGGCGTCTTTTGGGTTCCATACTTCATCAGTGGTCAGTGAAAGTGGTTGTGTTCATGTTTCCAGGGGGGCCAAAGAATGTGAACATTTCACAGATGAGAGGGTGGAGTCAGGCAGGCACCAGGCCTCTTCTCTCGAACTCTCAAACACCACCACGCTCTATAGGNTCTCCTGTAGCCCAGACTGGCCTTAAGCTCACTCCATAGTCAGGAATGACCTTGCATTTCAGATCTCCTTGCCTTCTGCCTCTACCTCCTGAGTGTTGGAATTACAGGTGTGAACCACCACAGCTGGTTTTTGTGCAGTGCCGGGGATGGAACCTAAGGCTTCACGGGAGCTAGACAAACAATCCACAGTGTGAGCATAACTCCAGCCCCCTTGTCTCTCTCTATTCTGTATTAGCTGTCTTTCCTCAGACTCCCACCCAGGCCACATACCACCATCTCTGAGTAGCTTTGTNGATACACCAAACTCAGTCTGGAAAGGGATTTCAGAAGATCACGTCCACTTAAGAGTTAAATCTAATGCAAAAATATGGCTCTTGAGTTTCAAAAGGTAACCAGCCTCCTCTGCTTACATAAACCTAGACTTTTGGAGAATGTCTAGCTAGGGAGACAGCCTTGTCCTGGGGTTGGTAGGTATGCTTCCTTTGGGGCACCAGCTGGGGAAGTGTAGAGGGATGGGGGTCCTCTTGTTTATGAACCCCTACTTGCATACACAGATACAAATAACAGTGTATTTTGAAAGCTACTAAAAACTGTGCTATAAATATTCAACTTATGCAAATGTTCTTATAACAGAAAGTATGCACACAGACAACACAACAGCCATCTACTCTTCTAGCATCTGAGACCCACTTTCCCATTAATCAATTGCGTAAACAACACGTACAGAGTACTTGTCTTGGGAAGCTAATAAAGACAGAGTTTACTGGCATCCTGTAGCTATGTCTGGTTTGAGATTCTTTTTCTTTTTTCAATTGGGGACATTTTTATCTATCCTTGGCATGTGTCTGGCAAGCCTGCATTGGGTATGAGTCCAGAAATCTTTCCAAGTTTCTATATTCTCAACCAATGTCGCCCAAGTGACAAACATTGACTTGGGATATCAAGTCACCAGGTGAAATTGCAGGTGTAACAAGCCTACTGTCAGTACACTNTTTGTTTATGACCTNTAGGCATCCCAAAGCCACATTGCTCCTACTAGCACCCAAAGTTGTAGCTCACTAGAACATATTTCCCATCCAGGGAAAGCTTCGCAAGGCTCCAGAGTAAGGACTACTGCCTGTTCTATTTCTAATGAGTTCTGACTACCATGTGTATTTTTTAATGAGTATGTACAACTTGTCAGAAAGAAAAACAAAGTACAATGTGCTTGCCTCTNTGGGGCAGGGAGCTGGGGACCCAGGGAGTGGTTGTGTGTTCAGCTCTAGTAGCTTGCATTTCCTGTGTAGCGGGGTTAGGTGAAAAGTTTAAACAGGAAAGACTCACTGCCACCCTGGACAGCCAGCCTCAGTGATGATGTTCAGGGAACCTCTGCCCAAGTTTGGTATCTGGATCCCACAGGGAGGGTGGAGCATCAGGTACAGGACCAACCACCCCAAATTCCAGGTGCGTGCTTCAAGTTTGTCCTAGTTTTCCTTCAAAATTAGGTGAAACCACTTTCCAGAGCCTGAGACTCTTGAAGGGTCTTGCGAAAAACTTCTCAATCTTAAGACTATTTTGTCTCAGGAATTTGAACACTGCAGAGGGCTTGCTGTCTAAGGTGTAAGAAGGCTCAAAAAGATCTGGGGGATTTATAAAAAAAAATTATACGTCCTCTCTAAATGCCCACCCCTAGTCATTTGGCCACCAGGTCACAAAGAGCATTAAACTTTCCTTGTGTGTTTGCCTTCTTGCCAAGATGCCCAGCAACTTAGTTAATTGTGATGACTATTTCTCTAACATTGAACTGGACCTTTAAGGAACTCCACAAACTCCACAGTCTCAAAGTTCTTCTGGGTTGAGAGTCAGCTTTCTAAAGAGTTGAGCTGAAGGCCGGGCGGTGGTGGCGCACGCCTTTAATCCCAGCACTCGGGAGGCAGAGGCAGGCGGATCTCTGTGAGTTCGAGGCCAGCCTGGGCTACCAAGTGAGCTCCAGGAAAGGCGCAAAGCTACACAGAGAAACCCTGTCTCGAAAAACCAAAAAAAAAAAAAAAGAGTTGAGCTGAACGCTATCCCAGGAAGAATACTGCTTTCTCAGATGTCTCCCGTCTTTAAACTGATGTGGTCACTTTGAATCTTTCAATGCAAAGGCTCGTCACCATTACCTGTGTGGTAATGTGTAGAGGAAGTTAGCTACCCAGGGAGGAACCAGAATGAGTCTGGCCTGTGTGTCTCCCGCTTGTGGTCTCAGCCTCTCTCTCTTTAATGTCAGTGGCAGAAGATCTACAGTCTCTATATTTACTTCTTTCCACCCTGCTCTGATAGCAATAATAACAAGTGAAATTTGTGAGGTACTTCATTCTTCAAGACTTCCCTTAGTAAGAGCCTCCCTGCACCTATAATATAATCACTCTAGTAAACCAGAGATGTGGATGGGTATATTCCACACACCTACCTGCCAGTGAAGAAACAAAGGTTCTGACAGGCTAAGGATCTCATTCAAGGTCAAGATCTGGTACTGGAATAGGAAAAACACAGCACTCTGGACTCCAGATATCAGCCCTCTTCCATGGGGGCCAGACGTCCTCTGTGCATTCTTGGTCCACCAGTGGCCATGAATACGGTAACGCTTTCACATAGTGGTTACGTTTCTTTCCCTTTTGATCTTGCCACTTTGGTTAGGGTAGGCAGTTTTAAGGCAAGATCTTTATCTTCCTGTTACTTGCTGTTTGAACTTGTAGCGGGCTCATTAGAGGTCCAGAGACTTTTGCTGATTGATGGCATGCAGTGGACATGAGCCTGCTGGCTTTGACATTTTCAAACTGCACACTTCCTTCAGGGACAGCGTGCCAAAGCAATGGGCCTCACTGCCATTTTCTCAAAACCAGGAAACGAAACTGGCCACCAAGAGCAAGTGACCACGAGCCAGGGCATTGGTGCAAACCAAGCAAAACATGGTGTCGGCAGCCTAGGTCACAAGGAAGAATGCATCTCGTTTGCAGCTCTCTTTGGAGAAACGATCCAATCCTGTCCTCACCTTGGCTCTGTTAAAACCTTCCTGCACTCTTAAGCAGGTTTAATTATGCACAATATTCAACCTAAGCCGTGCCTTTTGCTCTAACCATAGTCCTTGCATCTGCACAAGCCTGACCAATTCTAATCACTTGGGCTAAATGTTCTTCCTATGAGGCAGGGCTCTTTAAAGTGCAGCAGAACACAGTTCTTCTCACACAGTTCTTCTCACAGCTGTCGTGTTCTCTTTCTCTTCCACACCACCCATCCCTGGCCATAAGACTGTCTTTAAACCAAGTCAAATTTCTGGCAATGGTTTTAAGAGTTTTCTCCATGTGTGGCTACAGAGGTGTTTTCGGTGTGCTTCGAAAAGCTTCTTGCATCTCAAGCAGTCAAGCCCAGTCACCATCATGTGCTCTGTCACCCTTCTCAGTGTGCTGATAGCAGGCCAGATAGAAGAAGCATGTGGGAGCTGACTCGTTTCTGGAAAGAGCCATTTTATTTTTAGCCTTTTTTCATTCTGATGATAGATCAAGAGAAAGAGAGGGAGAGGGAGGAATATGAACACACACACACACACACAGAGAGAGAGAGAGAGAGACAGAGAGGTCTTGAATGTTTTTCTGGTCACCTTTTTTCCCTTGGAAAGAAAAGAAGGTAGACAAAAGAGATTTAGACAAATACGGATAGGGGCATCAGAGAAAAAGCCTACTGGATCATAGATTTGCATAACTTTGGGAATTTTCAGTGCATAGCATCTTATATCACCATGATCTTCCCNCCAGCTATATCCAAAAGTCATCTTTGTAGCTTGACTTGTGACACCCAATAAATTCAGATCTGAATCACTGAATATTATTGCCATTATTTTTCATCTAGTCTGGATCAATAATTTGGCCGTGTTCACTCAAGGCAACAAAATTCAAAGGAACCAGAGAAAGCTCCAAAACAACAAGCAACAACAAAGCCCCTCAAATGATAGAACCATGCAGAACTACTGAGACACCCCCATTGTCCCACCAGCATCCCCAAGCCTGTTCCCTAGGCTGACAGCATCTAAGTCATTTAAAGTATTGTTTTCAAATGCAAAATTCTAGAATATTACAGATTGAGTGACTTAGACACTTGGGTCCAGGAGAAGAAGAATCAACGATCTTTTTGCTCCCGAATGAGCTATGCAGGTGGAAGTTGCAGAGCTACTGGGTAAGTGGAAGTGCTCAGGGGAAAAACAATCAAAGTGATGTTTGATGGAAGACGCTGGTGACCATGTGGCCACCTGTCTTCTCTTTGAGCAACAACAACACATGCATTAGCGTAGCCCTGCGTCCCATAAGGGCCAACATAAAGAGAGCTCTTCTTCAACTTTCCCACAGAATCTCCCTTTTCATAAAAGTCCTTCAAATGTCCTCAGTCACATCTGGAAGCAACATCACAGTTTCTCAGAAACTGTTGTGACAAGTCATTGATGAACTCTACCTGCCCAGGTCTTATTTTTAATCTCTTTTCCTGTCATAAATCTCTATAACCATTAGGAATAGGAAGCGTGGTCTGGCAAACAGGCATCACAAACCCAGGAGATCACTGGATTTTCCTTTTTTCTGGTTAATCGATTCTTAGAATCATAACTTGCTTTGGTTATGTGTTGGAAGCGATGAAGCATATTCCTCCCTTCATCGTAAGCATCTATGTGTGAATGTCTTGTCTTCAGAGGGACTTTTCTGAAACCTCCAATCTAAATTACACCCAGCCTGCTGCCCTTTCTTGGACTTCACAATGCCTATCACATTTAGAAATATGCATTTCTGTGTCTCTCTCCCATTAGATTTAACTCTATGAAGGCAGAACTACCCACGGGATCATGCCTAGCCAATAGTCAGCACTCCGTAGCTCTTTATCCTATGAATGAATTACACAGTGTTTGTGCTGTTAGTCCTCAGGTGCTGTCCACATTCTTGAGACAGGGTCCTTGTAGGTCCCAGACATCTATCTATCTCTGCCTCACTGACACTGGTATCACACTCACATGCTCCCATACTTGACTTCTTTGTGGCAGTTATAGATATGGATCCCAAGTCCTTGTGCTTGCGAGGCAAGCACTTTACTGACTGAAAAATGAGTTGACGTGTAGGCAATGATTCTGTTTGGGCTTCAGGATTTCCTGAAAAGCTTGTTCAGAATGCATGGTTCTGGTTGGGCATAAAGCTCAGTGGTAGAGTGCTTTCCTAGGCTACTCAAGGCCCTGGGTTCCACCCTCAGTGTTGGAGAAAAATAAACATCTGCATTGTTCTACCTGACATCTCAGATCTTCTAAGCGAGAAAGAGGGGAGGTCAGGACTACTGTGCTAGTGGCTGGCTGAGAAGGAGAAAGGAGGGCCTGGAGCTGACTGTCTTCATCTCATCTCTTGGCTTCTGGACAGGCCCCTGTATTAGTTAGTGTCTCTATGTCACTGTTCAGTAAGTGGAAGTCCCACTTGCCACCTACCCTTTTCTACTCCAAAATTACACTGTGAGATGTCTACTGAAACATTTTGAAATCCCAAGATGAGAGGAGATACTGAAGTAAAAAACACAGTTGCTATTTCTAGCATGGTGGGTTTCTAGCACATGTCTGTGAACTTCAGTTTTGCCAAGTGATTTTTCACATAACTTCACTATGGGAGTTGTCTCTTGAGCCTGCCCCTTTAATACAAAATAAAGACGACTGTTCGCTTTGCTAACTACACTTTCCTATTTGACCTTTTGTTTTGTGGTGGAAACTTTACACAAGCAGACTGTTAAGGCACACGTGCTGCCTCCCTTCTCTGTCTATCTGCAGCCAGGCAATTTGTGCACAGGGATGGGGTTGGCACACTTGCGACCCTCACAATTAGCTCTCAGGACTCCCTCCCCTCCAGGGAAGCACAAGCATTAGTGTGGCCCCAGTTGCGTGCAGTACAGGAAGCAGAGGGCACGGGCTAATGTGCATGTCACCATGTGGCTTATGGTCACAGTCTAACCCTACCTTCAAGCCTGCACAAGCTGCAAGAGCAACAGGAAATGGCCAGGGGTATATATAGCCACATTGTGTTTATCCAAAGGTGCTGTTTTGCACAGATTATGATGCGCGTCTTACACTGGAAAGGACACAGCATCCTCCTTTCCCCCAAAGGCCCCATTCCCCTAGAAACACTTGGAAAATGAATCCCACCCCTCGAGAAGGAAGAGGATCATTGCATCCCCTTGGCTTCTTTGTTTTCACGTGACAAGACTTGTGAACTTTCTTTTGCAAGGGATTTCTGGATACACTCAGCAGAGGTTCATAGGGGAAGGCAGATGGCAATATGAAAACGCAGGATGAGCCTCTCAACACAGCACGCCTGGAAAAACCATTCACTCCACAAACTGAGTCCCCCCACCCCAAAGCATTAATTAGATTTTACTCTTCCCTGCTGCATTCCCCTGACAAATAATTCATGCACCCCTTCATGATGTATCTGCTATATCATGGTCTGGCTGCTTCAAGATCCTACCATAGGCAGAGGTAACAGAAAATCCATGGGAATTGAGACCTCAGTGGCCCAGAACCTTATACTTCCTTTGTTTTCAAGGACACCACCAGAAGAAAAGGAAAACCTGTGTCCTCTGAGTCAGATCTGTCTCAAGTGCAGAGCCCCTCTTTGCCGCTGTGGAAGCTAGTGACTCAGTCAGCACCCTCCAATCTGATGCATGTCCTCTATATTGGCACATGGCTTCAGCTACACTGGTTTGCTCTTTACCCAGCCCTCCTCTCTACTCAATAACCCCAGAAACAAGTCATAGGTATGGTGCAACTGAGGAAGAACTGAACCCAGGTAGGTGGACATCCAAGCTTTGGTCTGCACATGCAGACTGGGCAACGAGACACTTTAAGAATCCTCTTTGGGATTTACTGTTTCCNAGGACTATGGGATTGTGAGGATGAAATGAGAGACTGTGAATAGAGACCGTTAGGTAGCACAGTGTCCACACAGCAAGTGCTCACTGCATGTTCATCGTATTGGAGTTAGTGATGAGGGAATCCTGTGGAGAATGCATCTGGATTTCAACTTGTCTACACCCTAAAATTTCTCATGCTAACTTGATTGGCTGACTCCTTTGGCTCGGTGTTGGGTTGGTGAAATTCTGTGCAGAGCATTCTCTGATACATCACCACTTAATAAATGGGGCTTATAAAATCCTTGGGCTCTTCCTACTCTGAAAAGACATAGGATGCATTTTGGAAAAACAGGCAAGCTCTTAGCACAAACATCCTGGAGAACAAGATTGAAACATTCCCTACCTTCTAAGTTCTGCCATCCAATGCCAAATTCTTCCCAAGAACCCATTTTTGAAAAGCAGAGTTGAATGCCTCTGTTTGAACACTTTAAGAAACAGGGTGGGGTGGTGGTGGGAGGCAGATGGCTCAGAGGACAACGTACTTGCTGTGTAAATATGAGGACTGAATTCAAACCCTAGTACCAGTGTAAAAGCCAGGAGTGATGGTGATTGCCTGTGTGGAATCAGGCAGATCCGTGGCTCTGGGTAGCCATTTACACTACTAGCCAAGCTCCAGGTTCAATGAGAAAGCATGTCTCAAAAGCTGAGGTAGAGCATGATAAAGGTAAGATTCCAGACGCTAACCTCTGAAACTCACACATGCTTAGAGATGAGTGCACCTGCACACATGTGCAAACACCACACAGATACACTTATACAAAGAAAACAAAAACAGAAGTGGTACTGGATAAAGACTTCTCTCCAGTGCGTTTTATACTTGGTACAAGAAAGCCAAAGGCAGTTAAAGGAGATCCAGGTTTTTCTGAGCCCCATGTGCATTGTGGAACCTCTGGATGGCCTTGCATCTTCCATGGGAAGCCCACACATCGCACTGGCCTCCACCCTGATCTTTTTCTCCCCCCCCTCTTACTCATGTACTGACTCCCAAGTCATTGTTCAGTCTTACTTCTGAAAGTTGAGCACACAGTGGCAAGGCCCAAGGCCTGCAGCTGTGTGTGCCTGAGATTAAGATTTTATCTGTTCTCTGACAATGTGCAGAGGAAATCCTGTTCCTAAACTCAGGGCTAGGAGAGGAGAACAGCCAGCAGTTCTTCCCTCCCACCTGGGAGACAGATCAGGACACCTGACCTGGCGGGAACGTGGGCTCATTGTTTATCCATAGAACAAGCTCCTTCCCGGTCCTTAGGTCAGCCGACCTCTCTCCT
>LZPO01075971.1:188702-207562 GCA_001675575.1 Neotoma lepida | reverse complement strand
GAGGATCTGTCACCCTCTTCTGGCCTTGCAGACACTCACACAGACACAGACACAGACAGACAGACAGATGGACACACACACACACACACACACACACACACACACACACAAATGCCCTTCTTCCCAAACACAAGCTTCCAGAGAGCCAGGGGCCTGCGAGTTTCAGATTCATTTCCATCAACATGTTTGGTTAATGCAGCTGAGCATCTAACCCCATTTTCTTAGAAACAGGAAATCCCAGTGTGCTGAGAGTAAACAGATCCCAGCCCCAAAAGGTTTGAGTTCCTTTAGGAACTCCCTGACCACAAGAGTCTAGGGGGCCGAGTGCTGGGGCTAGGCATGCTCGGCTGCCCATAACTGATCTTGTTATATGGAGTTGCTCTCACTCCAGTTTGGCAGCTGAACCACCAGCCTGAACCTTTCTGGTAGTAATTTGAGACATAAAGCAAAGGGTGTCAAGCGTCTTTGATAACTTGGCAGGCGTTTCCCCTATGATCCATTATAGAGTCTTCCATTCTGAGTTGCTTCTCTTTTCATTCTTTTTATCTCCCATGGAAGCAGAAATGTAAACCGTGTCTATCTNACCCTCCATTCCATCCTCATGTTCTAGTACAGCGCGAAGAACAGGCGGCCCTGAGTAAGAATCAGCGGAATGAATGGATGCCCTGATGAAGAGTTAAAGGAGCGAAGATGGCAAGAAGAGAAGCTTTAGAGCCCCCAGGCTCTGTCAGCCTTCCTGCAGGGTAAGCACACAGCATTGTCAGTCTTAAGGAACTCTCAGAGAATTCCATGCTCAACCTCAGATCTGGTTCACCAGGAATCCAGGTTCTGCAGCGGCCGCTAGAAGCTGTTCCAGCCTCTCTGGGGTAGTTGGGCACTGCAGGTTAGACCAGGCTGGAAGAGAATTCAGAACTGCCTTCCCTAGTGGAGGGGGAAGGGCAGGGGAACCTGAGGGGGCTTCTGCTGCACAGAGGTCTTGCTGGCCGGTTCACTAGACAAAGAGCCCTCAGAAAGCTACCTTCCTAGCCTTGCCACACACAGAGAAGGCGGAGAGGCCTGGCCTCTTTCTGACAAGGAGCCTGCTGACCCGGTTGGTGGGAGGGGCAGAAGAGCNGCCGACAACTGCCCTGAGATGAGAGTTTTGCAGGCGTCANTCGCTGTACANGGATTGTGAGCCTGACAAGGACAAGCAAAGATCAAGTCTTCTGTAGTTAGGAGTTGCTCTCTGTAGGCATGTGTTGATCAAACAGCCTATGCGAAGAGGCCTGGTAGCAGGCGGTTTAGAGATGCTGGGTCTTTATGCTATCAGATCAAGTCCAGCAGGCTGGCCCGCAATCTGTTCTCAGACCAGCTTCCATCTGGGCTGCATTAAGAGGCACAAGGAGGTGAACTAAGGCCCAGTCTGCCTCTTCCAGGGTTTCTGGTTTTATGACTCAANGGGGACTTTGTGACTTCTATAACATCACCTTTTCTGTAGTTCACCAGACAGGTTTTTAGAGCCTACACCGAATATTAAAACAAAATGTCAAGATGTCTAGCTTGGTTGCAACATACTATCCTAGGTCCAGAAGCCAGAATAGCCAAGACAACACATGCCACTCAAAAGTCNACTAGAATGTAGCTCTTCAAGGAGTGATTACCTACTATGTAAAANGCCCGGGTTCCCCAGGCACTACAAAGGAAAAACNAAAGAAAACCTCAGAACTTTTATCTATTAACTTAATAGTTTAAGGGCACAACTCTCAGATGTAGTGACATGGGATATATTCAGTGATACAGGAAAATGTCCATAATTTANTAATAAGAAAACATGAGATTTCAAAGTAGTTGGTTCTGAATATATTAAAATTAGACATGTATGTATATATTTGCATTAAGGAGATAAGAAGTAAATACACCAAAACATTAATAGATTGTTATCTGGGTTGTAAGTAGTTTTTTTTTTTTTTTACATTTTTCTGTTGTGTTTTTGTTTGCTTTTCAAATTGTATACAAAATTTTATGCAATCAGTGAGATTGTATTTTGGAAGTAATTTTTTTTTTAAATCTCCTTTAAAATAAACCTCACAATTAATGGGTTTATTTGTTTTTAAGTAAGCCAAGACACTCTGGGTCCAGCATATCCAGAGTGAACTTACTTAAGGACTGTTCTGAGCAGCTTGGGCCAGGGGCTTGGAGAATTTCACCTTCTTTCCCTATGTCTGCCTTGGCCCCTTCCCTCCTCCTCGCTCCTCACAGTTCTTGCTCATTTCGGTTGGTGACTATTGGGGACTCTGTTAAAGCACCTGGCTTTCCAGCTCTCCTGTCTGCCTAGTGTTATTCCCCAGGAACAAGGGCCAGTGCAGATGTGATTCAGCTTTCAAAGTTTATGTAAGTCTTGACTGTCACTAGACACTACCCTGATCTCCCCAACCCCTGAGCTCTCAGTACAGACGGAGGCCATACCACTGTTTAGATTTCAGCAGTTTCTAAAGGCCACAGTATCAGCAGCCAGAGATTCCTAAGGGAATGTATTCAAGCTATAGATAAGCTAACAAATATTTAATATATGCACATATAATAGTATATATAGAAATGTGTGTATACTTACACANATGTACATATGCACATACACAAGAAAATAAAGCACATNTGACACTTGATCTTCATAATGCCATAAGTCAGTGTATTTTCTTCACCTAACCAAGAACCAACACTCTGAGATATTAAGTCACATGCTAGAAGTGGCAGGACTAGCATCTAAACACTGTCCCTAAGGTCTCCAAGCCCAGCCTCTTCGAAGCAAAGTGCCATTTTGCCTTCCACCAGCACTGCAGGCAGGCTGCTGTGGTAGTAGTGAGTTCTAAAGCGCCATAATTACTGGGTTCAACTCGGTTTCCAGAATAACCATGACAAAACTTGTGGAAATGTTCACAACAGCTCTCTACTTCCAGGTTNTGCGATCAGAAACGGAAGTTTCAAAATACCGAAAGTTCGTTTATGTTGAACACACTGGTTAAGCTAAAAGCAGGAAGTTCAAGAAAGCCTGATCTCATGAGGTTTTTCAGCCCAATTTGGATCCTCATCTGTGCTTCTGGATTTTCCACTGAGTCTAGCCTCAGCTGCTCCGCTCTGACTGAGTCTCCACTGTTGAGGAGCTGGGTATGGATAAATAAATACAGCCTGTTGCCATTCACTGACATCTCCCCGGCTAGTGGCCAGTTACNAGGTAGTGAGCTGAACTAACAACAGAAACAATTAAAATCTGAAAAATATGGAAGTTTCTTTTCAGAAGGGTAAAACAAAGCAAACAAAAGCNCTAAACAATAAGTCATCAGAAGAATGGCCTCTGTTCTTGCCTCCAGGTGCAGGAAATGAGTGGGAATCCTGCCACCCCCTCCTTCCCGCACAGACCTGGTCCTCCCCTTCTGGCAGCAGAAAGAAAGGGAAGGACATGGTATTCCAGTGGGCTGGAGATGCCAGCTTTTGTGGCCACCTCAGAATAGTCTAGAGAATAACTTCTGCACCTCCTTGCAAACAGCTTGAGCAACTGTGGAAGTTGAAGGGTTTGCTTAGGCNGCACAATCCATGCATGGCAGGAGCTAGAACAGCAATGCAGGCCCACCCCATCAGGTGGCCTTCTTTGTCNAGTCACAACATCTCAGCATCCAGATGCACCCATAGACAAACTAGAGCTCCCAAAGTANATGTTAGCTATTTCAGGTTTATGTATTTCAGTGTGGCTGGAGCTATGTTTCATTGGATCTTTCTCCATTGCAAATATAGAGTTTTCTGGGGACCTTGTCTGAGAGGTCTCCCAGGCAAGAAGGTCCCAAGGCTCCCATGTCTACTGCTCTTGAATCCCCAGCACCACTTTAAGTGTGGATAGGAACATCTGGAGGACTTTTGGACAACAAGCAGGTGCATTCAGTTGAGCTCCTCTACTCGTGAGCTAGACCTCATTCTTTTGAAGCTCAATTTCTAATCAGCCACACCCAGCTGAAACCACTCAGGAGAGGCAATAGACCGCATCCTAGGGCACCCTCTTGTCAGCTTGAGGAGGTGAGGCCCACATGGGTTACTACTGTCTCACTTTGTCAACCTGTTCAGATGGAGGGCAAAGGGGATGGAACACGACACAGATAGCAGCCAAATGGCTTTGAGTTAACCATTTAACCTCTCCAAGCCTCGGCTTCATCATCAGAAAGCAATCATGGTAAGAAGCCCCTCACAGTCCAGGTAAAGAAGCGAAAGGAATCTTCCTCAGCTGCTCGGCATAGCCCGTTGCTATCCCCAGCCTCACTCTTCCCTTGGGGGTAAACTCCAGTGGCTTTAATCTAAGTGTCCTGGAAGTTACATACCTAAGATACCTAAGAGAACTTCCAGAATTAGGAAGAACAAGTCCCCTAACTGTGAGGTACACTTTTTTTTTGGACTGTTTTTCGCTTAGTAAACACTAAGTAAAAAAAAAGTTAGTAACCGGAGGTTGGGGGATGGGGAGTACCAGACCACTGTTGATCTGCTGGACCTCTCTTCTGACCATTTCCAGGTCCAGAGACCTGTTCCTTAGCCACATCACAGGTGTTCATTCCTGACTGGGTCTTTGGGTTTGGGGTACACTTGGAGCAGGGGTGAGGAGGGTAGTCTCTCGGGTGGCTCGAAGCTCAAGTGGGAGGAAACAGGGCCTTTCATGTGGTGGAACTGGGCCTTCTTTGAGGAGCTGTTTGCTTCCCGGAAGCCAAGCCATGGGCAGAGGCAGAAGCCTCGATGCTTCTTCCCACCTTGGAAAATTACACAGTGCACCTCTTTGCTTGGCCGATGGCTTCCAGAAGGGTGCCTAGCTGCCGCGCTGGAGCTGCCTGTCCTACCCCTTCAGAATGAAAAACAACAGTGTGGCCTTGCCCACAGTGAGCCCATGCCCACAGAGAGTGCTCACCCTGTCCTTTTTCTCCTCTCTGCCCTGGAAAAAGCACTCGCGATGGTAAACAAGTCATTAGATTCAAGATCCTGCCCAATTTAGACGCTTTGTCTCCGTTTTCTCCAGAGTAAACCCTTGGTCACACCCACCCCAAACCCAGCTAAGACCAGAAGGAATGCAGAGCCCTGTGGCCAGGCTAACCACAGCTGACCCGGAGATGCCCAGGGCTGGACATTCTCCTGGGCTGGGAGAGCAAAGCTGGGAGGCTGGAGTTTGCCATCCTGGCCCAGAGGGTGGGTTCAACCCCTACCCTACAGCTTTTAGTCTTGGAATTGCCTTCCTAAACTCTCAAGACTGAAAACTCCACACCCTTTGAAGTCTGGCAAGAAAGCCCCAAGATCTCTCTTATTCCCGTGCTTCCGCACAGGCAGGCTTCTAGAAAACAGAGGTTGGAGAAAATGAAAATCAGTGCCAAATCCTAACCAGACAGAAAACGAACTGCTGCTCCCCACGGCCCCCAGCTCTAGCTCTGGCATGATGGGCTGGGGAAATGGGCCCCTCTCCTGCCGTTGAAGATCTGTTTATTTTGCACTCCATAAAGGGAAACCAGGCCCTTTCTGACATTTTGGCTTGGAGGGGGCGGGGCGAGAAGAGGTCCTGAATTTAAAGTCAAAACCAGATCAACTTCTCTAAACCTCCTAGAGCTTTTGCTATGAGTCCTAAATGGACTGCACTGTGCCAATCAGGTTTGCTAGTCTACCAAGTATGAGCCTCCATTTCTAAGCGACTGCCTCTCAAGCCCTCTGTACACCACCAACTACAGTGACCTTTTTCTACCTCCCAACCATGCAAATGTTCCCCAGATGGTACTCCCAAGCAGTCTGCTGGTCCTTTCTTGTCCCTCTCTACCCCTCAGCCAACCTTGCCTTTTCTCTCCTCCACAGCTTATTCCCTAANCCTGCTCCTGTGTGGACAGTGGGTTCTTTTAAACAATAAACCAGAGAATTTCCTTTGTCCTGGAAATGTGCCACTTGCCATCCATGCTATCCTTATCAGCAGACCACAGTGCAGCAAGGGGAGGCCCCAGTGTGCTCAGGACACATGGGATATCAGTGCAAAATGTTTTCTTCACTTTTCCCCCCAGCCTTGAATTCAAAGCATGACCTTTACCGGGTGGAATTCAATCAGGTCATCTCTCAGATTCCCTAGTGGGGAAATGAAAGTGGCACCGGCCAAACCTATTGTTTCCCCAGCAAGGAGGCAAAAGTGCTATTTTCTCACTAGATCATGCAGCAGAATGAAGTGGGATTGGGGATAGGGGAGGTAAAGAGATCCTCAAGATTGCTTAAGATACTGTTGATAAAACATAACCAGGGTCCTGGCACTCACTTCCACAGCAGACTTTCAGCAAATGTCACGAATCGGCTCCAGGCCTTCTCAGTGGAGTTCACTACTTTAGTGTAAGTCATTTTCTACTTGAACAGTTAGGAAAATAGTTTTTCCTCCTTACTTTAAACACCAGGAGAGCAATACAGTTAGGAAAAGGGGTAAAGGAATGTGGAAACACCAGAAGGCCAGAGGAATTGCAAAAATAAACTCCCACTAATGTTAACAGTCATGTATTCCAAGGCAGGAATAATTAATAGTATATGTTTCATCACTTAGCAACTCTGAGGTCTTATTCTGAAAAGCTCAAACTGTTTCACACATGTTGTGAGCAAAGATTTTTGGATCNGATAGACCCTACTGGCTGCAAACTCTTCGGTCAGTCGCTTGAGTTTTGTGAACCTCAGCTCTTCTCATTGGGAAAGCGGATATCATAGATGGAATCCATATGACCTTGATGAGAAGGTAGTATAAGAGGGCTTCTGTGTGCTCAGCACCACACCAACATCAGCACTATACCACCATCAGCACCACCAATATCAGCACCACACCAACATCAGCCCCACACCACCATCAGCACCACACAACATCAGTACCACACAACCCTAGCACCACACCAACATCAGCTCCACACAACATCAGCACCACACATCAGCACCACACCATCACCAGCAGCATCAGCAACAGCATTGCTGGGTCTTTCTGCCAATGTCGTTTTAAATAATACTGAGGTAAAGGGCACAGAAATTCCAGAAAGATCTTGAAAGCCAAGCCAGTCCTGTGCTTCTTTAGACTTTTAGGTCAGAGAGCTTCCTCTGAAATTCTAGCAAACACCATGTAGAGATAGCATGCTTCATGCTTGCTTAGAAGGCCTTTTTTTTTTTTTTGATCTTGCAAAATGCTTTTACTGCCATCTTCATTACAACATCACTTTGAGGTAAATTATCATTGGCAGAATCTCCATGATCTGCAGTTGAGGAAACCTAAAGCAGGGGAGATCCAAGCACCATCAGAGAGTGGCTCTTGTCAAAGTCAGTGAGTGAATGTTCTAGAACTCTGGCTGCCCAGGAAAACCCTGACTTTACCAGTGGGGAGTTACAGTAAGCTGAAACACAGCTGGCATCTTCCAAGGTAGAAGTCAGTTTTCCAGAGCCATCCTACCCTTGAAGTTTCTCGATATATTGCATATTAGAGGGGTATTAACTAATTAGCCTGTTCTAAACATTCACTCTAGGTCTCAGTAAAACATCAGTATGATAATACCTTCAAGGAGAATTGTCTTTTCATAATATTCTTCATCATTCTCTACTTTCCTTTATCAAATATGAAAGTGGCTAAGAGAATGACTTGTGGCCACACAGATAGTGCCTGGAAGGACCATGGTTACAATGACTAAGCTTCTGAGGCCTAATTTAGCAGGGCCTGGAGTGGTCATAGAGTGAAGCAGGCATTTCATCTATGCACTCATTGGCAAAGAATTATCAAAAGCCTGTTCTCTTTCATACTTACTCCTGCTTNTCATTCAGGGTTCAGCACAAATGTTACTTCCTTAGGGAAGCCTTTGACCTCTGAGACTAGGTTAGGTCCCCATGTCAGTCTCTCTGAGGCACTCCACAGTTCCCCTTTCACACAGAACTCTCTGGACTAAGTACCTGCTTGCTCAGCTTGAGCNTAGCTTCTGTCAAAGCAGGAACCACAGCTATCTTTTTTACTACTGTACCTTGGTCCCTGGCACATGGAAACTATTCAGTAATACATAAAGATATGCCATGTGCTTATGACACAAAGAAAAACTGGCAAAGCCCAGGCCCTCACCGAGCTCAGAGCAAGCCTTACAAAGCACCATTCAGACCCTGAAAACAAGGCAGCACCTTCACCTTATGTAAACCGTGATCCGAAAAGGACAGAGGGAAGGCATTTCAAGGCGGGAGACATTGCACAGCTATAGGACCACTATAAATTCTACAATTAACCAGGATGAGGCCGCTGAACACTGGGCACTCACTGTGGCCTGTGGGCAGGTGTGCATTTTACTCTTCCTAGAGCGTGGTTTTAGTATGAATCAGGACCACAGCAGTCCACCACCCCAAAAACTGTTAGGTAGTTAGACATCAGGGGAACTAGACCTCATTTTCTTGGAAGAGTCTGTCCATTTCCGTTTTTAAACAACCCAACTCACAAGTTCATGCTAGCCATTCAGTGATAGACACAGAACTGACCTCCACAATGACATGTTCATAAAGATGTACAACCCAAAAGCNGCCATAGGTCTCATCATGGGCGAGAACTTAATAATGAGGCCAGATGTTCCCAGGAGAAGGATGGAGTACTTATTCTGATGATGATTCCAAAATTATAGTAGGTACAGCATGTCATCTATAATGCCATTACCATGGGACAGGACAGGAAGGCAGAAGATAAGTTGCTTTACCTCTTGGGATACTAAGAATACACATCTGTGAAACTGAGGCACCACAAAACAAAACAGATTCGGAAAGCATGCTCTGGAGGGAAATTGACTTTCCTGGACCATCCAGCTAGTTATTTGCCAAATTAAGTTACTTTGTTGACATTTATAGTTAAGAAGAAGATCTCTTACAAAGAGTCACAGAGATGTGGGGACTAAAGGAACAAACCATCTGTTAAGAGTCCAGAGCCCTACTGAATAGGAAATCATATTTTCATGGTGGCAGAAAGCAGAAAGCATTGGAGCTGAAAACAACCTTAAGAAGAATTTGGGTCCATGCCGGTACTTCCCAAAGAGGAAACCGAAGTCACCGTGTTGTATAAGGGCTCCTCTTTGGCCAACTTTATTTTTCCAACAAGAGGGTGTATATCAAGGCCCATGTTGTTCCTTAACAAATCCAGTACACATCCAATCATGACTTGTAAATATCCTTTTGGTAAATTTCTATTACCTCCCTTATCATAGAAGGAAAAAAAATTTAAGTNTTACAGTCTTAGTGGTCAGCACAGCATGAATGGTAACCTGGCAACAANGAACACCAATTGCTTTTACTTCACTTTGAAATTCACCATAGAGTAATGGAGGTAGTTGGGCATGGTGGCTCATGACTGTAATGGAAGACAGAGATGAAAGAACCAGGACTTCAAGGTCAGCGTTATTACATAGTGTGGTTGAGGCCAGTCTGGCTACATCAGACTGTTGCAGAAAGCAAACCAGACAAGGACAACAACAACTAAAGGATTAATGGAAGCACTGGTCTCCATGTACACAACAAACCCACTACTCATAAAAAGGACACATGTAAGCAGATCCTTCCGACTCAACCCAGAGTTTAAGATGATGGTTTGGACAATAATTTTATTGGTATTATTGAAAATTAAATTAAATTGGATTCAAAAGTGCTTCCTCAAGTTCAGTGTGGTGCCATATGCCTGCAATTTCACCACTGGACAGGCTGGGGCAAGAGATTACCAACAGCTCAAGGCTATCCTGGGCTCTGCGGAAAAAAAAAAACCAAAACTTCTTTGCGCTAGGGACATATCACATCTCAATACAGCCTCTCTCATTGTCATATTAGACAGTGAAGAACAGAACATTTTCTTTCTAGCAGAAGGTTCATTTGGACAACTACGATAAAGACAATTGTCTTAATCTTCCACTTGCCTTGGCCTCTGAGATAGGGCAAGAAGGCTCAGAATTACTGACGAAGTTTCTCAAATCTCTTCTTTTAAAATGTCTTTAGTCCCGTTAATCCCAGAGCTCAGCAGGCAGTTGGATATCTGTGAGTTTGAGGCCAGCCTGGTCTATAGAGCAAGTTCCAGGCCTTCCAGGGCTACAAGTGAGGCCCTAGCTCAATCCACCTTCCCTTTCCCAAAAGGTGTATCCAACAGCCGTATCTCTAAGGAAGTTTCTTATCCGTGAATAACTCAAAATAGATGTGTTTAACCTTTCTACAGNGCCCCCCCCCAATATTTCTCCCTGTTATAAGCTGACTGCTGACATCCCTTGTGGACTTGTGTTTGGAGTGCTCATTTTCCCAACTGATTGTGATGTTTGGGGAAGATATGGAAATTTTGGGAGGTAGATGATGGCTCAAGGAAGTAGGTCACTAAGAACAGGTCTTCAAAAGCTAAAGCCCCATTTCTGACTGTAGAATGCTCTCAGTTTCCTGGTCCACTGTGAAGCAAGGAGGCATTACCATATTTCCAATGACAAGAACTCTATCTACCATGTTTCTCGCCCGGGATGGAGTGAGACTCTCTTGAAGCTGTGGGCCAAAGAATTCTTTGCCCCTATAAGTCTGTTCTGTCAAATATTTGGCCATCACAACACAGGACTAACAAATACAACCCCTTTTACCAAGTAAAACCCAAGAATATAGTTCCTGAAAAGACCAGAAAGCAATATGTTAGCTATTTGAATATTTGTAAATGTCTGGGCACAACATGGGCCATGGTAAAGATTTAGGACATCGTGTTTGTTCAGAAACTGTCTACAATTAAATCTTACAAAACAGTTGATACCAACAAACAAATGATTTCTGAAAGGCTGCCTTTGCTTCCATCGGGTGATGTTACTTTTACAATTTTACAATTTGAAGTGTGTGTGTGTGTGTGTGTGTGTGTGTGTGTGTGTGTGTTAATTGTGATATTTAGTAATCTCTTTCCCTTTGCTCTCAGGTTTTGGGGGAAAATGAAGAATGCTCATTCAATGAAACATAGATTTGTGGAATAACTGTTTTATTTTCTGGAGAAAGAGGCAGCAGGCCTCTTGCTCTAATAGTAGTCTCTAACGATTAAGGGACATAGTGTCTGAACAATGCAATGTCCAGCCAGCTACATGGACTTTGAAATTCATTTCAGTTGGTCAGGAATAAAATCAAAGCATGTAGTAGTTCAACCTACCCAGAAAGAAGACCCAAGGAGTTCTTAATCTCAATCCTAAATACACACACAGTGCTTACACGGAAAGAGCTGTCTTCCTTTTCCATCTTTCCATTTGATTAATCCGGTCCAGGTAGGATAGGGGCAAATTTTCTCCTTCCTCACACCAGTTCTGATCACATCATCATATTTGGTAGCTTAGTGCAACCCGAAGAGAGATGCAACCTTCTTAAAGTGCTGAGAAGACTGTGAGAGGAAAGAAGCCTTCCTGGAGTTCATTGGGTGAGGGCCACCATTATTCCTGACATTAACCCCAACAGACGGCCATCTTCATGGTGGTTTGCTTCTTTTGTTCAGTGTTTCCTTCCCTCGCTGTGCCCATTGATAGTATCAGAGTTGAAGACAGACCATGTGAACCTAGTACTTTCACATTTTCTGACCAAGGGAGTCCGCTCTGTGGCAGACACTCTTCTCTCCAGAAGAGAAAGGCAAAGCCCAAAGCAGATGGGTTGTCATGTTAGGTTCCCTGCAAATTGACCAACATCTGCCCCAGGCCATAGAAAAAGACCAAAAAAAATAAATAAAAAGAGAGAGAGAGAGAGAGAGAGAGAGAGAGAGAGAGAGAGAAAAGAAAACAGGGTTGGGGAGACACTGAAGAACAGCCGAAGAGATGCCCCAGATGAATGAGGTGAGGCACCCAGAAAGTATCTAGCCAGCCAAACGGGAATTTCAAAACTATTCACAGGGAATGCTGTGGAAAGGTCATGAGTTTTATAGGCGAGGATGTGCTGGCTATGTAAAGGCAGACATAAACCTGNAAACAATGGACCTATGTAGCACAGGTTGGACGGACAGTTTCTCTAACGGTCTTCACTCTTTTGTTTGTTTGACATGAGTCTCTTTATCAACACCACAAGCCTGGAATTCCCGAGTCCACAGTCACATCCTGCCATCTCTTTATGCTTTTTACGTAAAAACCCCATTGACTGAGTTGGGAGTTTCACAACCAAAACAATAGCCGGATACAAGGGAGGGGAAGGAGGGATGAGGGANGTTTGATCTGTGGGGTGCATTGCTAGAGATGAAGTCTGTGTGCGCAAAGAGATATGAATAAGTAGCTAATTGGCAAATTCAACCATTTTTGGAAATCTTAGTGCCAGAAAGAAAAAAAAAGCCAATAAAACAAGGGCTTGTTATGTAGCTCATCCTGACTTGGAACATAGTTCTCTTGCCTCAGTCTCCTCCGTACTGGGGTTAAAGGTGTATACTACCATGATCAACAATTACAAAGTACCTTTACTTCATGTATCTTTTGTGTCTGACACTTAATAAGGCAGGTAGAAAGTGTTATTATGATATTAATTATTATTATCATTGTCATTCTTATTTTGCAGCTAGGAGAGGAGAGAAAATTAGTATCCAGCTGTGATCATACCACTAAAAATGAGTGTGATTGAATTTAGATATTCAAGTTTAAAACTTAAAAAAACTCTCTCAGTGTGTGTGTGTGTGTGTGTGTGTGTGTGTGTGTGTGTGTGTGTATGTAGATGTGTTCATGACATGGAATGGTTGTAGAGGACAGAGAACAAGCTCAGATGCTGGTCCTTGCCTTCCACCTTGTTGTAGACAGGGTCTCCGAATGTTTGCTACTGTGTATGACAGACTAACTGGCTATGAGCTCCTGGAGACTTGCTCTCATGTCTGTCTCCCACATCACTACAGGAATGCTGAGATTACTGACGTGTGCTTTGGCAGGCAGCTTTATATGGGATCTGAGGATTTGAACTTGGGTCTTCACATTTGGATGGCAAGCTCTTTATTCACTGACTCATCTCCCCAGTCTCAGACTTTAAACTTCCAAAAAATCCTTTTGCCACCATGGTATCTGGTAAAACGCTACCACAATCCTCTACCAACTTCACTAAGAATTTGCATCACCTTTCTTAGGCAAGAAGTTAACTCAACCGCACACAGCATTGTTTTTGCATTGCATTGTGTGAACATGAAGTTACATTTTCAAACTTCAACTGACAGAATATTAGTAGGGAGTTCCTCACAATAAAGAGAAGTAGACAGGTTCTCGCTCTCTGAAGAGTTCAACTGAGGCTCTGAGTCTGAAATGTTTCCTGGCTTAATATTGGCAACATGAATAATTCCCAAATCAGTGACCCAGTAGTTATTCAAACTGGAGTTATTTAATTAATGCTTTTCTTCAAGAAACCCAGAGCATCTCAGTACTCCAGACTATTACCAAATCTACAGGGTAAGAAGCACATACTGCTAGTCTCAATTCTTTTGTGTGGACAGAAAAGATGAGGTTAAGAAAGACAAACTAACATGCCCAATGCCATCCAGCCAACCTAAGCAAGACCAGGCATGCAACTTGGGTGACTCAAACCTGGGACTCACTTAAGTTTTTTAAAGGAAAGACATATAGACTCTGGAAACTTCCATGGGAGCTAGGGAGCTAGTACTGAGGTGTACCTAGACAGGCTTGCCACCAATGTTTCTAATGACCAAGAAGGAGATGGAGAACAAGGCTTGTGGTGATTATAGACCTCTAACTCCCTCTAATCAGAAGGAATTTTAAAAATTAATTAAAAGTAATATCTCAAAATGGCCAGTCTACCTGTTCCCTCTCAGATGAGGTTGCCTACCTAAATGAGTGATCATAGGCTCCAGCTGAATGAAGTAGGAGACACTCACGTGTCTTACAACACTCTCTTCTCCCTTCCAGAAAAGTCNGAGCTCTGAGACTCCACTAGACCTTACTGTTGGGCATCCACCCTCTGCCCTTAGTTTTCCAGTTCATCGCTGAGACAGTTCTCTCTCCACACTCCATAAATGCTCTTGTATTGTGCACAGTAATAAAAGAGCCTCGCCTGTTTCCAATTATTTTGTAACAATTAAGCATGCAAATGTGGGAGCAACATTTAATAAACTTCTATGGACATTTAGAAGGAAAGAAAGAATGAACCAACAAAAATCAGAATCATCAAAGGACTCTTACAAAACCAGTATTTTGAGCCTTTAATTGAAAATGAATCAGAAACAGGCGTGTGAAATTTCCCATGAAATACACATAGGGTTTTAAAAAAAAATTTAGAGGGTGCTCTGGGAAGAGAAGAGTCTGGGTCAAACCCAGTCCACACTGATGGGAAGAAAGAGATTAATTGCAANGAACTCAAGTGGGCCCCACTGCCTGTGAATGGTTGGTCTACAAGACTCTCTGGGGGCAAGGACAGGGAGAGCAGGTGGGGGACACAACACACTGTGNTGATTCCTTCACTACAGTGCAGACCTGGAAAATCTNTACAGACCTGNTAATCTCCAGAAGGAACAGCTTAGCAGCCCAGAGCAGCAAACCCAAACCACAAGGTCCATCCCCAAAGCACTCTGGAAAAGATGATTTGCGTGCCCTTTTCCTGAAGCAAAGGAGCCAGCTGCTCCTCTTATATTTTCTTCTGGAAACAAGGAAGCACAGGTGTCCCTAAAGCCTTGGACCCTATAGGGGTGTCCTGAAGATCCTCTCTGAGTGAGACTTCATCATGGAGTCTGTGGTCTCTTTTATGGAGGAAGACAAAGCCATATCTAAGCAGTTCTTTACTTTACTGTCAGGGCTAAAGAGAATTTTGTAAGAGAATGCAAGGGTCTTTGTTCTAGAATGCCTGACAGTGGCAGACCTGGGTGAAAAGCTGGAGGCAGACTACAGTGTCTGGAAACCAACAACACACACTGATGACTCTAGTCTACTTCCTCCCCTTGGCATCACCAACACTGGCTACCCAAGCACAGATGTGCACCTTTGCCCACACTCCTCTTTCCAGGTAGTATCCAAATTATTTTGTTCTTTGAAGAACATCCCTTTAACCCATTTCTTTCTAGAGCTGTTAACATGAAGAACTGGANAAAAAACTCTCTCAGTGTGTGTGTGTGTGTGTGTGTGTGTGTGTGTGTGTGTGTGTGTATGTAGATGTGTTCATGACATGGAATGGTTGTAGAGGACAGAGAACAAGCTCAGATGCTGGTCCTTGCCTTCCACCTTGTTGTAGACAGGGTCTCCGAATGTTTGCTACTGTGTATGACAGACTAACTGGCTATGAGCTCCTGGAGACTTGCTCTCATGTCTGTCTCCCACATCACTACAGGAATGCTGAGATTACTGACGTGTGCTTTGGCAGGCAGCTTTATATGGGATCTGAGGATTTGAACTTGGGTCTTCACATTTGGATGGCAAGCTCTTTATTCACTGACTCATCTCCCCAGTCTCAGACTTTAAACTTCCAAAAAAATCCTTTTGCCACCATGGTATCTGGTAAAACGCTACCACAATCCTCTACCAACTTCACTAAGAATTTGCATCACCTTTCTTAGGCAAGAAGTTAACTCAACCGCACACAGCATTGTTTTTGCATTGCATTGTGTGAACATGAAGTTACATTTTCAAACTTCAACTGACAGAATATTAGTAGGGAGTTCCTCACAATAAAGAGAAGTAGACAGGTTCTCGCTCTCTGAAGAGTTCAACTGAGGCTCTGAGTCTGAAATGTTTCCTGGCTTAATATTGGCAACATGAATAATTCCCAAATCAGTGACCCAGTAGTTATTCAAACTGGAGTTATTTAATTAATGCTTTTCTTCAAGAAACCCAGAGCATCTCAGTACTCCAGACTATTACCAAATCTACAGGGTAAGAAGCACATACTGCTAGTCTCAATTCTTTTGTGTGGACAGAAAAGATGAGGTTAAGAAAGACAAACTAACATGCCCAATGCCATCCAGCCAACCTAAGCAAGACCAGGCATGCAACTTGGGTGACTCAAACCTGGGACTCACTTAAGTTTTTTAAAGGAAAGACATATAGACTCTGGAAACTTCCATGGGAGCTAGGGAGCTAGTACTGAGGTGTACCTAGACAGGCTTGCCACCAATGTTTCTAATGACCAAGAAGGAGATGGAGAACAAGGCTTGTGGTGATTATAGACCTCTAACTCCCTCTAATCAGAAGGAATTTTAAAAATTAATTAAAAGTAATATCTCAAAATGGCCAGTCTACCTGTTCCCTCTCAGATGAGGTTGCCTACCTAAATGAGTGATCATAGGCTCCAGCTGAATGAAGTAGGAGACACTCACGTGTCTTACAACACTCTCTTCTCCCTTCCAGAAAAGTCNGAGCTCTGAGACTCCACTAGACCTTACTGTTGGGCATCCACCCTCTGCCCTTAGTTTTCCAGTTCATCGCTGAGACAGTTCTCTCTCCACACTCCATAAATGCTCTTGTATTGTGCACAGTAATAAAAGAGCCTCGCCTGTTTCCAATTATTTTGTAACAATTAAGCATGCAAATGTGGGAGCAACATTTAATAAACTTCTATGGACATTTAGAAGGAAAGAAAGAATGAACCAACAAAAATCAGAATCATCAAAGGACTCTTACAAAACCAGTATTTTGAGCCTTTAATTGAAAATGAATCAGAAACAGGCGTGTGAAATTTCCCATGAAATACACATAGGGTTTTAAAAAAAAATTTAGAGGGTGCTCTGGGAAGAGAAGAGTCTGGGTCAAACCCAGTCCACACTGATGGGAAGAAAGAGATTAATTGCAANGAACTCAAGTGGGCCCCACTGCCTGTGAATGGTTGGTCTACAAGACTCTCTGGGGGCAAGGACAGGGAGAGCAGGTGGGGGACACAACACACTGTGNTGATTCCTTCACTACAGTGCAGACCTGGAAAATCTNTACAGACCTGNTAATCTCCAGAAGGAACAGCTTAGCAGCCCAGAGCAGCAAACCCAAACCACAAGGTCCATCCCCAAAGCACTCTGGAAAAGATGATTTGCGTGCCCTTTTCCTGAAGCAAAGGAGCCAGCTGCTCCTCTTATATTTTCTTCTGGAAACAAGGAAGCACAGGTGTCCCTAAAGCCTTGGACCCTATAGGGGTGTCCTGAAGATCCTCTCTGAGTGAGACTTCATCATGGAGTCTGTGGTCTCTTTTATGGAGGAAGACAAAGCCATATCTAAGCAGTTCTTTACTTTACTGTCAGGGCTAAAGAGAATTTTGTAAGAGAATGCAAGGGTCTTTGTTCTAGAATGCCTGACAGTGGCAGACCTGGGTGAAAAGCTGGAGGCAGACTACAGTGTCTGGAAACCAACAACACACACTGATGACTCTAGTCTACTTCCTCCCCTTGGCATCACCAACACTGGCTACCCAAGCACAGATGTGCACCTTTGCCCACACTCCTCTTTCCAGGTAGTATCCAAATTATTTTGTTCTTTGAAGAACATCCCTTTAACCCATTTCTTTCTAGAGCTGTTAACATGAAGAACTGGANTGAAAGAATCCAGTATCACTTAACCAGAATTGCTCTTCTAGAGATGCCCGTGCCAAAGAGGAGATGCCAGTGTTGTTATTTTCCTATTCTAAATCGGTGTGTCAGGGCTAAAGGGAATTTTATAAGAGAATGCAGGGCTCATCATGAACAAAGAGCCCATCCACCTTAGTAATGTGATTGCTTAGCTGCTCAAGTGGCACCTACAGAACGTGTCCTTTTTAGTTCCCTAGCTGGAGTATGACAATGGTCAGGAAAGGAACCGGATCAAGGCTCAAAATTCTTGTGAGTTCAGTGAAGCCNCGGTGCCTTCACTCTGGCAACACATTTATTATGGGATGCATCCTTTTGGGGATACAGATCCTGAATCGATGCTGATGGTATGCTTGCCCACACCCCAAGGCACTGAATTTTGAAACCTCGCCTGTCTTTTCTACCCAATGCCCTCTTACTCTGCAAGAGTCTGGAAGAGAAGTATGTTAAATGGACTCTATGTGATAGTTGCCTTGAGAGGCATAACAGGCATACAAAAAGTTGCCTTAATTTTCCATTTAAAAAAAAAGAAATAAAAAACTACAAGTAGAATGTGTTCAAGTGGGTCACTGAATCCTGATAATCTCACGTGGCTCTCCTTACATGCTGACAGAATGCTGTGGGGGAGAAAATGAAAAGGTGGGCATTTAGCCTTACGCATGGAGAATTAAACTTTAAAATAATAGATCCTTCAGTGCTAAATTATGTTTGCTCCCAAGGATCCTTAGAGCTATGGTTTTCTTTGTTCTGCCAAAGGAAAAAGGAAATATATCAGGAAGCTGGGCCAGTCCACAGGAAGTCTCACTTGGGCTGATAAAAGGAACTGATGTGCAGTGGCTTTGGATGCAGTTATAAGTCAATCTGCCTTGAAATAACAAGAAATGCTGTTCAAGAGAAACTGGAGCCTGAAGTTGGCCTTGCTCGGTTGTTTCCTTTAACCATCACAGAACACTCCCTTCTTTGTGTTTCTCATAACTGCCCAAATCCGTCCTTTTATTTCAAGTTTGTGTGTAGTTTTGTGAGCATGGGAGTGAATGAGGATGAAAAGGAGAGCAGGAGTTAGAGGAGGAGGGAGACAAAAGAGCAAACGAACAGAAGAGGGAGCCTTGTCAAGCCCGAGTACTTGCCTATTTTCTGTGGAGTGGAGAACCTACCTTGATTCACCTCTGTTGTTCATTATGGTAAAATAGAGCCTGTCAATTTCACAGTCTGTCTCTTGCCCGCCTGCTAGTACACCTGCTCACAAAGCTGGGCCGGCTTTTCCTGGATACATGGGGCTTAAGTCTTCATGCATAATTGGTGGTGGAGTATGAGCAATTTAATGAATCTGACCAGCACGGGCTGTGCTCAGGAGTCATGG
>LZPO01075971.1:160192-177372 GCA_001675575.1 Neotoma lepida | reverse complement strand
AAAGAAAGAAAGAAAGAAAGAAAGAAAGAAAGAAAGAAAGAAAGAAAGAAAGAAAGAAAGAAAGAAAGAAAGAAAGAAAGAAAGAAAGAAAGAAAAGAAGGAAGGAGGGAAGGGAGGAAGAAAGGAAGGAAGGAAAGAAGGGAGGAAAGAAGGAAAGCATCCGAAAGCACTGAATTCCAGAGCGGCTCGCGCGGGTTCTGAGTCCCGCGGACCTGAGCTGTCAAGGGTGTGACTCAACACCTCAAGCATTGTTAGGAGAGAGGCGCCTATGCTTTGGCGCGCCTCTACTCCCAGCTCCCCAAGTCTGCTAAGGGGTGGACCAGGCGCACCCTAGGCCACTTATCCACACCTTTTGGTGTTAAATCCTCTAACTTGCGTGGACCCGACCGCCAAGCTTCAGCTCAGCATCCAGTTCTGTCCTTCAATACCATCGTAGCCCCCAAGGAACTGACATTGGGGCGAGCGTGCCCTCCTCACTGCTCAGCTGGACCAGGGAGCGCGGCACCCCGCGGCTCAGCACAGACCCAGTCTTCTCAGAGGAGACCGGGAGTCCNAGGGTCTGAGCTGGGGACTGTCATCCCCATCCAGCCGCACGGCCCCGTTTTGCCCGCCGGGCTCTCTCCGAGATCTCCCGCCTCCCCTGCTGGACCCAGGAGCGCTCTAGTTAAGGCTGCCTTTGGGGTACCGGCGCTCGCGGCCTGACTCCCTTCTCCCCGACCTCCAAAACAGGTTACCTTATCCACGCTCTTCAGATCACGCTGTGGACTTTCTCACTTTTACTTAAGAGTCCTCTCGGGAAAAGAGGGGGGCAAAAATCCAGAGCAGATCCGAATAAATTGGNAAAAAAAAATCAAATGGGTGTCCACGGCGGCAAAAAGGTGNCTTATTGATTCTTTATTTCTTCAGGAGCAATTGCTCTCGCTCGTCTCCCTCCCTCCCCCTCCCCCTATCCAAATTAGTCTCATCAATTCAGCTCCAATTTGGGGTTCGAATACAGACATGGGTCTGAACGTGATCAGACCTGGAGTGGCGGTGCAGCCTGCCAGCAATTGAGACTCGGTTTACTGTGGGGGGTGGGGTGGGGGCCGGGCCCACTCCCCCTCCTCCTGTCTGCTTCTCAATCCAGGGGTCTGCTCCNGGGCTCCCCTGGGACCGCCACATCTGGTTACCGCTAGCGGGGTCAGTCCCCCCCCTTTGCCTGGGGCCACCAGTTCTGGAGTTCAATTAAAAGAAATCAGGCTTAACCCTTTCCTGCCTGCGGCCGGGCCGCCCGCCCTCTTGCTCTTCCCTCCAGCGTTTCCACATGCTTTCCAGAGAGGAAAGAGGTTAAAGGGAAAGCAAGAATGAATTACATCCTTTCAAACCCCAAATTGTTTCCTTTTCAGCCTAGACTCTACAGACATTCAAACGACAACGTAGCTTTCAGGAGGGTGCACCCAAGCCATACCGTGCCTCTCTCTGCCCTAAAGGACTGTTTGCTTAGCCATGAGGTTCCCCTTCCAAGCACTGGACTATCGCAGAGGCCACTAACAGCCACCCTACATGTAGTGACTAACCCAGCCCCCCTTAAGACAGCACCAAATAGCGGACAATCATCAGGTTTTGCTTTCCAACTTCTCTTCATCTGGCAAGTGACAGTCACCTTCACTACACTGACCAGCAGTCGCTGCAATAACCTTTAACTTCATTGAGCCCAATTTCTTCTCTCATTAGAGGGGTTTAAAGAGAGTCCAGAACAAAACAAAGACTTGAACTCCCATCTTAGCTGGAGAACTAAAGAGTACTTTTTGACTCTGTCTGCAAAAGTGACACTAAAGCAATTTCACAATTTTTTTTTGGGGGGGGGGAAGCTAGCATACGCACACAACCCTCCCCCTTCATAGATAAACATAAGCACCATTGCTATCTTTTGCTATTTACCACCCCCCATTGGAACCTACTGTCCATTCACAGGGGTCTCCACCCAGAATAAGGCACAGTCCCCCAGTTTTGAGCAGATTTGGGATAGAATGCCAGATTCCTTCCATCCCATGTTGCTGCGCTGGTGGGCAAGTTTGCTCGCTTATGTAACTCTGGGTTTGGTGTTCCACTCTATCCTCCTGGTTCTTTTTTAAATCCCGAAGGGGGGAAAAGCCCTAACCAAACACAACAGTAAACAAGTCTGCCCTGTTTAATGTGGTTACCACCAGACATCTGGAAAGATGGTTTGATCCTGGCAGCTCACATTGTTTTCATGAGCAGCCAAAGAGAATATTTTGAATGTTTGCATTGAGACAAATTGATAGAGAGCCTGCGGTGAGGCCTGCTGCAAATGAAAACTGTCTTGTGCTGCGAGAGGGCAGGTCCCTCCCCTTCTCTCACTTCTCTGGCTCTCTGCGCCTCTCCTCCGTCCTTTTCCCTGTCTAGTAGTCTAGCTCAGGAATGGCAGCCCCTGCCCACACAGTGGTGCACGCCCTCTTTCCCGGCGCTCCAAGGACTGCGGGCTTCACTGTTTCTCCGACCCGGCCTGGCTGGGGGCTAGGAGCTGGTACGGTACCATTGCTGCTGTTCCACCAGCTCATTCTTGACTTTCAAGTCAGGAGAAGCTCATAGCCAAAGAAGTCAGGCTAAACATTTTTTTTTTTTAAGCCACCAACTGGAAAAAAAACCAACAACAAAACGTCTTGGTGCGCATTTCTAAGTTGTATAGAAGACGCACACACGTGAGTGAATATTTAGGAAGCATTTGAATTTAGAGAATGTTCATTAAAACATTGATGAGACGCCTTGCTTTGCACCGTACACACTTGACAATTTCAAAGATGCGGAAGTCCTGCTTCCCCAGGGAGGGGAACGGCCGACAAAACGTGTCTTGGCTCCCTCAATGTCAGCCCTTTTGACCGGGTCAAGACTTTCCAGACTCAAGCTTCCCGGGCTCCTTTGGTCCCAGCCTGAAGCGAGAGTGGGAGGACGGGACAATCGGAGCCCGATCCCTGGGGTGCCTCCGGACCCTATGACAGCTGGGTCATTTGAAGCTCCTAAAGATGTCAGGTCTGGCAAAGCGTCTCCCGTCGAGCCTTCCTCCAGTGCTCTCTCTTCCCCAACCAGTTCAGAGGGTATCTAGCTGGCAAAGCCGGAGGGGGGTGGCTGGGGAAGGGGGCGGGAGAAGGGGTGGGCAGGCCAGCGCCAAAACTCCAGACTGCACAACTGCAGCTTCAAGTGTCTGGCCTCTCGCTCGAGGCCATAATTAATTTGAGATTTATTTTTATTGGAGAACTCGAGTCTCGTCTGACCTTAGCAAAACAAGGCAGCTTGAGCCGCCCCTGGATGCGCTTGAATGCTGGGGACTATTTCTGCAGGAAGGCTCTGCAGGCGCGCCTGCTTTGAATTTGTTGCTCAGACTTCATCCACTCACAGATTGAAGGAAGATTTAGAGCCTCTGTTCTCCCTGCCCACTCCCCACGCTCATTCTTGCCTTAGCACCGACCCAGTTCAAAACGCTACGTGGGAGGCCGCAGCGCCTGCAGAGCCGCGCGGGGGGCCAGGCCGGGAGGGTCTCGGAGACCCGAGCCCCAGGCAGTTGGAAGCCGAACCCCCAGACCACTCGGCGTCATTGAGGAAACCCCCAAGGGAGTCAGAGGCTGACCAGAGAGCGCAGGCTGACAGGAGGTGAAGACCAGCCGGTGTGTCGCGACCCTCATCCAGTGGCGGCGCCGCGGTGATGGAGACTATGAAGGTCGCGGGTGGGTTCAGCTTCTGGAATCTCAGCAAACCCGACCTCCCAGTAGTCCCATACAATATCCACTCCAAATATATCGACCACTGTCCTTGAAGCGCCGCTTCAGGACCTCCATGCCAGATACTTATGGGCAGTGTCTCTTCTGCACAGGTTCGGATCCCAGCAGCTTCCCTTTGTCTGAGAGTAAAGGGGGAAGAGGATGTCTCTCCCAGAAAGCAGCTTGGCCAGAACTCGCAGGCTGGTAGGCTGGAGAGCAGGCGTGGGCAGGTGTGTGTGGGAATCGGATCTCAAGGATACGCCCCATCACTGGATGGAATACTTATTTCACNCTCTTCCAGCATTATGCTGTTACTGGGAAGAGTTATTGCACTGGGTCTTCTGGTCCCTTCTCCATCCATCTCCCAACCTGGATGGCATGTTTGAAAGTTCAGGCTGGACCATCCAGCTCCCTGGTTCTTAACTTCTCTGAGGCAGCATCCCCCCTCTGCACAATGACCTCTGCACAATGCATCTCAAAGGGCTATGGTAAACATGCTTGGTGATCACTACACAGTCCTTAGTGTCTGTGTCTTGAACTTGCCCCTTACAAACTGCCACATTAATCTCTCCGTGCAAAACAGACGCCTCTGGGTCATTATTAATTGTATCATACAATTACAAGGCTTGTAACAGGGCCTGGCAGAGGGAGGGAGCTGCCAATATAACCATAGCTAGGCATCTAGGACTGCTTACAGGGTCTGTAAGTCATCGTNTGAGCCCTCGGTCTGCAGTAAGCGGCATCCAGAGACTGGATGGAGAGGGCCCCTTGTCCCTTAGGGCAGGACTTAGCTCCTGGTTCCTGGGGCCAGGTCACCTGGGCTCCCTTGTTTGTCAACAACCCTGAGCTGGTGCAGACAGGGAACAGCAGGGGCTTGGCAGTTTGTGCCCCTCTGGCAAATGGTTGGTGAAGGAAACCTGCAGAACAGACCAAAGATTGTCCCTGCCATGCAGAGACCTTTCACCATCATCAATGCGTTCCTTTGTGCAACAATACAAACTTTGTGGCTGCTGAAAAATCCATTTTCCTCCTTGAAAAGAGCTCCTGCGGCAAGCGGCTCCTGTGGCAACCCGCAGCTCTCACAGGGCCTCTTTGCCCACCNTAGGCTGGTTTGCTACTCTGTCCTGGACCAACTTGCTTTCTCTANGACCCTTAACCCTGGGTCAGACCCTGGGTTTCCCCTTTGCCCTTTTAGGGGGTTATTATCCCNGAGACTCTGGGTCCTGGTGTGTGAACTGGAAGGAGGCTGCAGCCTGGAATGAGAGTCATTTAGGACACTGGGTATAAAGCTGGAAGAAACCTCAGCTTGGCTTCTATACCGGGAGAGATGGAGGTAGAAGAAGACACAGCTCCGTAAAACTGGAGACCAGGGTCCTGCCTCCTCCAGTCTGATCTCATAGTTTCCTGTGGTGCCTCTTGGGAGAGTCATCCATCCATTTCTACAAGGGCTAATTATTGACATGATTTCAATTCAGTTTCTCCCCCACCCCTCCCATCATTGCTTAGCCACCCTTCCTGGGGCAATCCTTCTGGACCCTTCCTGAAGTGAACATCACTGCTTCTAACTGCAGGTAGAAAGCAACAAGGNGCTCTCCATTGCCAACAAGTTTCTGAGTGGTGTTAGACACTGCTCCTCGGGCCTGACAGAAAGGCTCATGCTCTGCCTTCCCTTTTACAAAAGCAGGAGAAAGCTGAGTCTGGGTGGCAGGACACTTGGGGTAGGGACTTCTGGATGAAGAAAGGAACCCAGTCCTAAAGGAGGAACCTTTGCAAACTTGGTGGGTCTTTCCTCCTTCACCAGGTTCTTGGCTGTGCAGAGTGAGGCCCAGTCTCTACCCTGGGAAGGCCATTCAGTGTACACTCTCCGCCNCACCCACCAGAGGAGTTTCACTAAACGTGTAACCCAGATGTCCCAGTCTGGGTTTGTTTACATTCTTGGGAACAGTTGTGGAAAGGGGAAAACAACCCCTCCGATGAGCTGTCAAATATAGCAACCTGAGCTTTTGAGAGGTAGGCAGGCCTAGGTGGGCTTGAGGGCTGAGTGGGTCCATCCAGTAAAAGTAAAATTGTGCTCATATGTCTGCACATAGCCACATACATGCCCACATGCACACATCCACACACACTGAGCAGGCACTATGAATCTGCACAATTCACTCATATGCAAACATGTGCACATCCTTAAAGCAGGNCACCCATTGTGTGCCAGGTGCACACTGAACCACACAGGTTTGAGTCTGCTTACACACCCTTCAGTAGGCTCACCCAGTATCCCCGAAGTGAGATCCTGATGACAGAATAGCCAAGGACTTCCTTCCCTTCCACTTTTTATTTTCTGAACAAAGGAGGAACAGATCAGGCCTAGAGTAGAGGTGGGGGAGAGTTGTGTGAGGGTCATTACCTGTTCAAAGGTGCTGTCTTGTCTTACCTTGACATAAGACGACGTGTCAGGGACTGTCTGAAACATCTTGTGCTAAAGAGGAAGGATCCTCAAGGCTCTAGAAGCAACCTGAGTAGGAGAAATTTGAGTCACACACACAAAAAAAAAATCGAAGCAAAGGTGATGATGCAGATAGAGAAGGCTATGGGATATGGAGGGCTGATGTCTGTCTGGTCCCTCGAAAAGTCTCTGCTCACAGGTCTTCAGGCCAGGAGATGGCAAGGACTGAACTAGCCCTTACCCTCTCAAGTATAAACCAGACACTACTGCCTTCTCAAGGGCTTGGGTGGTTTCACTTGTGAGGCATCCTGGTTAGAGGACAGAGAGAGTCCTCAGGAAGGGGAGAGTGTCATTTTCAAACTGACAGTCTCCAGAGAACAGGTCATAGGAGTCACTAAGGCCCTGGGGCAGGGACTTCCTTCTTGGCTCTCCCAACACCCTACTACCAAAGCCAGGCCAGTGGTACTCTCTCCATTCGGGCTGTTGATGTCTTAGGGAGGAAGACTCTGGTCCTGAGGTCTGTGGAGGCCCCTTTCTGAGGAACTAACATCTCCCTCTTTTGAAAGAAAACGGGTCTAGAGCAGAGCCCAGGATGGTGAACGGCAGGGTGCTGGTTTTCAGTGTCTGAGGAGGTGGTTTATAATGCTTGGGCTAGAGAAACAAAGCCACCTAGGNTNTCAGGTGCCTCTGCCTGGGCAGGTCTGTCCTTTGCTTTGATTAAGACTGGGGCTGTCTCCTTCTCCCTCCCTCTCTTCCTCCTCTGAAACCATCCTTAACAAGGCAATCCTGCAGCTTCTCCAGCAGCCAATGTGTTTCTGATAAAGCACTTTTCTCCCTACTAACAAATTCCAGCTTTTTTGACTCCTGAAGCCATAACACACACACTCACTAGTTGAGTGACTAGGTGCATGCCTTCCCTTCACTGATTTAGACCCCAGCACCCTTTTTCACTCTCACAATTTTCTCTGAAACCCAGTGCCNGGGTTGCAAGTAGAGCGAGAGGTAGAAAATAAATGAGTGGGAGAAGAAACAGCCCTATAGTTTGTGATCACTACCAGGGCAATGGGGGCGGGGGAGGAGAGAGGGAAGAGGGAAGGAAAGGGCAGCATAGGGAGACAGAGAGACAGCGGAGAGAANGGATCCCGCACCCACTCACCTTTAAGGAAACCCTTGCCAGCTAAGCCCGGGAGGTCCAGGATGTCACAGCTGTAGACTCAATGGTATTTTATGCCCCAGCTCCGAGGACTTTGACAATGAGGAATTAAACCTCCTAGGCACCTACGGTTAAAAGTTCAGACCGCAGCCTCGGCTCAGGCACATCTTGAGCGTCTGTTGGAGTCACCAGAGTTTGTTCGAGCAAGCGCAGCAGCAGCTTTCCTAGGCTGCCTTCGGCAGCTCTGTGCGGCCCACTACGTCTTCCTCAGGCTTTTCCCTTCTTGTAATTTGATTTCCGTTTTCTTATCAATATTTCAACTGCTGTCTGAGGAACTGTCCTAAAGAGACAGCCACCCATCTGCTCCCAGCTGCCTTTCCAGAAACCTCCCTATGTTACCAGGAAACCTCCAGGAATACTGAGAAACCACAGAGGCATCACACACAGATGCACAGCTAGGAGACTGGGTTGAACTCTTCTGGGAAAGTTTGAACTTACTACTGCGTAAATAATAGCTTTCCAGACTTGGCGTTCCTGTAGTCCTCATTCAGTCTTACTCAGGCTCCTGTTTTCCTGCCTCCCACTTCTCTGACCCCCCTCTGGAATACACTTCTGACCACCTTCTTTCTTAGCCATCTTTAAGAGCTGGGTAAGACACAGCCATCACAGAGATACCTTTTTGCCCGAGTTTTGATTTTAGGTGCTCAGGCATTGAAAAGCACTCATTAACAAGTTGTTTTGGCCTCAGTTTGTGTTTTCTTGGGATTTAAAATGTTACTCATTTCTTCTCTTCAAATAATACAAGGACNTTGGATGGAGCTCAGGTTTCAGAGACCATGGTCAGGTCGGATCCCCGTCAGCCCCCCGACCAGGCCATTCTCCCCCAAGGCTGCCTGTCAATACTGTCTAGTTGCCTTTGTGTATCAGGGTGGGTAGATTTCACACCTTTGCCCTTGGCTTGAGTCTCCAGGGGAACTGCTCACCAGTTTGCCTTAGATTTTAATTTAGGTGTCTGGGCAGAAGCAGAGGTGACAGAGGATAGAGATGGAAGTGTATCAATTTATAAAAGTAAGCAGACAGTTTCACACACTTGTTTGCTGGGTGCTGCTGTTTCTTCTCTTTCCCCTCAGAGTGCCGAGACTCCTGGATGCTTTGGTTCTGGACCCTTTGACAAAACTAGTTTAATTTCCTTCCTCTCCATCCCTGCTTTCCCCAACCGGCTCTGGAAATTTCTGACCCAAAGGTAATTGACAGAATTCCATTTCAGGAGAAAGCATACTTATCTGTCCAGATCTGCCCACATGGGGGGCTCTGCTGAAGACTGGAGGGCGCTATTCATTATTTCCTTTTCAACAATATCCCGATTTTCTCTCCTGTCCCTCCCCCAAAGCGCCACAGATTGAAACAGTTTGCTCNTTAATAAGAGCAGACCCAAGAGCTGGAAGGTGAAAGGCCAGCCTGGGACCGTGACTGGAGCTGCCCGGGCTCCTTGCCCACAACCATGTTCCCCCTCCCAGCACATTCCTGACCATAGCTTAGGAAAACAAGGCAGCTGAGGGGCCTAAAGGACCAGAGCCACAGTCCTTGGAATTCTGCTCTTTGGATTCTTGGGGAGATGTCTTCTTTCCCAAATGCCAGCATACTATTTCAAACAATGGTTAATAAAAATGACTGTGTACATGTGCATCCTGTATTTGAAAGATAAACTGTCTTTCGCAAAGCAGAGAGGTTTGAAGGACTCAGCTAGACCAGAGGAAGTGAGACAAAACAAATTGTTTAGTGCCTCCCCATCTCTGGTCTGACCCTCCCTCACTCCCTTCTATTTATTTATCTAGGTTTTGCAGTATCCCTAGTAGGGATTGGACCTAGGGCTAGGTAAGTGCTCCACTACAGAGCTCGACAATAGTCCCTCTTTTCACTTTTAATTTTGAGAAAGAGTCTCATTAAGTTGTNCAGGTCAGCCTTGAACTTGAGATCCTCCAGTCTAAGCCTCCCAAGATCACAGGTTTGTGTTACCAGGCTCTGACTTTTTTGGGGGAGTGGGGAGACTTCTAAGGGATCATTTGGGTACCTCCCTCTAAGCCAGTGGTTCTCAACCTTCCTAATGCTGCATCCCTTTAATATAGTTCCTCATGTTGTAGAGACCTCCAACCATAAAATTATTTTTGTTGCTACTTTGTAACTGTAGTTTTGCTACTGTTGTGAATTGTAATATAAATATCTGATATGCAGGATATCTGATATGTGCCCCCTGTGAAAGGGTGATTTAATCCCCCCAGAGGGGTTACAACCCACAAGTTGAGAATCACTGCTCTAAGCTCCTCCTTCTTTGTGTTTTCACTGTCACCAGGCTATGTTCATTTGCAAAAATTATCTCTTGGATGTTTTTCTCCTCATTCGCTCATGAGCTCCCTGAAGATAGGCACAGAGGTAATTTTGTTCAAAGATTAATACATACCGTCCACACAACTGCCAACAGGTATAGGAAGAAAGTAACAATTAACCTTTACCCAATTCTCTCTCTCCTTATCAGTTACTAAAGAGAAGAAATAACCCAGAACATCACATTTGTGCTGACAGCAAAGTTTTACCTAAGTGGTTCTGTTTCATTGTCTGCCTTGCAGGGAGAGCACCTGGCATCACTTGCTTCATTTACACACAGGTGTGTTTAACCAGGGGCTTGCAATGGTCCCACTTATAAGATGATGGAGGTGGTACCTGGTCCAGGCTCTGTAAAACCTTGATGTGTGTATCTTAGTTCTTCCTACTCTTCCTGTGATTTCATTCTCAGGGGTAGCAAACAACCAAATCTGTGGTCTAAGAAAACATATGAGTGGATAATGAACGGAACGCATTATAGAGTCCCTTTCAGATACAAACATGTACCTGAAAACTGGTGTGTGTGAGCATGTGTACACATGCAAGTATATGTGTGTGTGTGTACANAAATTTGTTGTAGCTGCCAGAGGCTGAAGCAAGTGGGGAGGGTGAACAGGAAGGACTCATTAAAGCTAGCCTGTACCTCCAACGCTTTCCAAAAGAAAAGTGTAGAGTTCTTTCTCTCTTGACAGTTGGCCCCTACCAAGCTGCTTCCCTGGCCTGTAGACTTTCCACCCAGAATCTAGAAAGCAGCAATGCCAGGGAGGACAGGAGAGGAAGGAAGAACTGAAGATTGGCAGTTAGGGAANGGAGAGGAAATCTGGGTGGTACACTGTGGCTCATGCAGCAGTTCTGGGATTCTGAGCAAGATGATTAGGCCTCAGATTTCTTATCCCGCAAGTGATGCTGATGCACTTTGATGATCATGAAATGTGGTCCAATCTGAATACATTACATTCTGTGGAAGTATTTAGTCAATGTAACTCTGTGAGAGTATTTAACCTGGAAAAGGGTAGGGATGGATGGCAAATCAGTGTTCTAAGGTCTTAGGAACTTGACACTCCAGTCTTGATTCTGCTCCTAATCCTGCTATTCTTGATTGAGTTGTGCCACTTCAAAATTTGTATGGTGATGCCTTGGGACACTCACCTTAAATGACTCCAGAATGTGAAGGTCTTTAGGAGACAGGGCATTTAAAGAGGTCACACAGTAAAAAATAAAGACAAACAGGTGTGCTTTAATCCAATATGGTAAGAGTCTTTGTAAGAAGAGGAAATTAGGACCCAAGGAAGACTGAACCCCGAAGAAAGTCTTTGTGAATATGCACAAGGAAAACATCATCTTCCAGCCAAGGAGAGAGGCCTGACCTACTAGATACATGATCTTGGATTCTACTGTCTAGTACCGTAAGATAATACATTTCCGGTGTTTTAAAAAACCCAGACTAGCATTTTGAATGGTAGACATACTAAAGATTATTGCATTTTGCTATGATTTGGTTTCTCCATCAAGTCAAAGGGACTTGACAATGTTGACCATTTGTTTACCTTTTCTGGGACCCACTGCCGTATCAGTACTGGTTTATTGTGTACCGATATGAGTTTTGTTCATTTGCTTGCTATTTTTGTTCCATCGTTCTTTCCACCTAAAATAAAATCCAAAGGCACACCAGTTTCAGTCTCTCTCATGGTTTTTTTTCCTAATCTTTTCCTTATAATGATGGGGAAAGAGGGAAGTCACTTCTTGTTTTTTGAACACACACTCTCAGATTTTGAAAGGTAACCAGCAAGGAGGCACCCTCCTTATCGCCCATTTTCTGAGGCCTCTTGTGGCCCTTGACAGGCTGCAAGTNTACATTGAGTTCCTGGACATTTCAGGGACAGAGAAGGAATGGGAAATCTGGTGAGGGAGATAAGTCCAGGAAATAGGGGTGAACACCAAAGCAAAGCCCAATGAAAGAGTGATTGGACAGAGTTAGTTCTCTGCATCCCAGGATACACGTGTGACCTGGTGGACCATTGATTCACATTACATATGGCTTGCCCCACCCCCCTTCTCCTTGGCATGCTGATACATAGTCTCAGTGGACAAAAGGGTCTTAGAAGGGGTAGTAGGGAGTGGATGGGCATAGGGTCTGTATGTGAACAGGTGCAGCTGAGCAGGCTGCCCAAGGCTAGCAGACACCCTCTCAGCTTATAAAGCAAACATGTACAGGGTTTGCCAAGATGGACAATGAACAGTGAGCGTTCCTGGAGACTGCACTGAGGCAAAGAGGCACTCCTAGGCCAAAGATTTTATCAACTGCATCTCCAGTCCTTCAATTCCCTCAGCAAGTTTTTCTTCTGAGTTTCTTTGCTAAATAGATATCAATTATTAATAATTAATTTTGTTAGATACTGATTCTAGCTAAAATTCTCATAACTCTATATCTAGTCTATCCTGTGGCTCTATTTTTTTCAGGTTGGTGGGATGTATTTTCNGTGGCGTCTCTGTATGAAATTGTGGAACTAATCTTTTTCAGTCATTCCAGTATAATACTAGAAAAAGCTGCTTTTCCCAACTGGATCGAGCAGTTGGCTCATTCATTTATGTATGTGTGTTGGGGGGCAGGGGCAGTCAGTGGAAAGGTCCTGAGCATTATCGATTTGTTATCACAGAGAAGGTAAAGGATTGTAACGTCTATGTTATCTTTGCTTCATCAATCTGGCCTTACTCAAGCCTAAAAAGGAAGAAAGAGAACAGAATTAAAAGAAAGCACTAGGTTCAGGACCTCTTGTAGGAAAAAATCGCCATTACTGAGAGGTCATTAGCAACTTTAAAGGGCTCAAAGCTTAATTAGGTAGAGTGAGAGAAGTGGTTTGCCCATTGTAGCTCTGATGTAGAAGATGACTGCGTACACTGAAATTGGAACAGTGTCGCAAACCTTTGGGGTATATGCCACAGAACTACAGAGCACACCTGCTGAAGCCACTCACAATAAGATGCTAGGTTATTTGTCCCTGTCCTTCCTTCTTGAGCTCAACTGGGGTGGGGAGGGAGATTAGAAGAAAGAAAGAAAAAGAAAAACTTGGATAGAAGCTAGCCAATGCCAATTANATTTAACACCGAAGTCTCCTGGGTTTGTAGGAGTGAAGTCCATTGGATGAGGAGAGTAAGATATATGTAACATCCCTGATACAAATGTCTGAGAATATTCTTTGGAGAACTAAGTAAGATCCACTAGGTCAAATGTCCATCTTCCAGAAGGAAAAGAAGCCATCAAATAGTTCCCTAATCAAACATGGATCTGATATGTCATTGTTATTGCTTCGGTGACCCTCAACTTTAAAAGACAGGTACGGATGGGTGGGAGCAGTGGGTTCCAGGCAAGCATTGTCTCTCCTCCCTGTATNCCTTTATTGTATGTCACAGCTGAACTCAAAACAATGTGCCCAACTTAACACAATAAACACTGGGACTCACAGCCTTGAGAGGCCCTCTGAGGGAACCTGGTTTCTCTAGATAAGAGATCAAGCGTGGAAGGCATGCTTTTATTTTCTTCATGTATGTTTTTAAATCAGATTTTGTGAACTATGTGTCTCTTAGATTTTGGGGTGAGGAGAAGGAGGACATATATTTTTATCCAAATCCTGCTTCTTTTAAAATGATTGGACATGGAGGTGACACATTTGCTTCAAAATGATGGGGACTTGGGAAAGAACAAAAGGGGGAGAAGGATTAGATTTCACTCTATCCAGCTTGCAAACTACGTCTCAGGGAGATAGCCTTTAACAGTTGGTTGTACCTTACCAAAAACTTCTGGAAGAAAATGGTGACCGCTGAATGATCTTGAAACGATCCTGCTCTTCAGTTATGTGAGGCTTGCCCCCATCTCTCATTCTCTCTCCACAAGCTCCTGCCTAAGAGTGAGTTGGCTCCTATGGCTGCCCAAGCACACTTGATTTTAAATAGAGCCCGATCAACGTGGCCTCTGTCAAATCAGCTGGCCACGTCTGTCAGCTGTCTTGTTCCTTAGAGGTCCACATCCTGTCCATGGTAACTGGTATTTTATCTAANTGGCCCCAAACCATGAAACATCAGAACCAAGGGGGAGTGAAAACCTCAGAGGCCAGCACAGACAAGGGCTCAAGGGTGGTTCTAGCTTCAAGCTTGGGGTACCTGACACCCCACTCCGTTTTTGCATGCCCTCACCCCTTCCTGATTCCTATATGCAGTCANGGTTGTGGGCCAGACGCCCTCAATTTGCTATGGCAGGGATACTCATGGTGAAAGTCCAGCAGTTGTTTGGAGAGGTTTCCTCCAGTGGACTGGCATGGGTGGATGATGGTCACAGTTGTCACTCGGGCGCTCCTTTCCATCTGGAACCGAACTGAAATTTGGTTTGTATTTCTAGAAGAGAGACGAGCCCTGGCTGTGAGGCCCAGAAACTGGCCTGATGATAAGCACTGCAATCTTGAGTGCTTATCTTCGCCTGTATCTGGTGTTCTTGCATTTATAAAGTAAATCGGGAAATCTCCCCACAACAGGCTTTCCTGTGGAGGCTGGCATTTCCTGCCCTCCCCAGTGGGGACAGGAATGGAGGGAACACAGAGCTGGAACTCAGGCCTTCTCATTTCAGCTCCCTTGTAACTGCTTAACTGCACAGGAAAAGTGGGAGTCACTGAGTACCACAATGCACTGGGCTGGAACTGTGGAGGCCGACGTGTCAACATAGCATCCTTACACAAAATAAGAACAAACATCGTAAGTACTTGTTTGAACACACACACACACACACACACACACACACACATCACATCACATCACATATACAAACAACACAAAAGCACATTTTAGCATATGTGTGAATGTTTGTATGTATTACTTGGGGGAAATGGTTAATATTAATCAATGAAACTGATCTGCTGTTGAAAAACTGCCATTAAATTGCTTCAAGTTAAATTATATCTTAACACGCTGGGGAAATAGCATAAATCCCGATTAAATTTTTTTGTCTTTTTATTCTCCAGAGACAGGCTGTCATTATGTAGCTTTCTCTGTACTGGAACTCATTATATAGATCAGGCTGGCCTCAAAACTCAGAGAGATCTGTCTGTCTCTGCCTCCCAAGTGCTGGGATTAGCTGTGTATACCACTATGTCTGGCACGGTTAAATATTTTTTTAATTATAATATATGTTGCTTTTGCAATGGTAATAGACCCTTCCCAGCTCTCACATTTATTTTATGGTAGGTGTGATTCCAATCTTACTGAATTTTCTATGGGAAGCTCACTTTAACAAAGAGGCACAGACTTCATTTCTGTCAGAAGATGTGAATTGGGACAGAGAGACCTCACTCTACTATCATAACCCCTCAAATATAGTCCNTGTCACTGGAGGGATCTGACAGAGACTTGTGTCCAGTTTCCAGCTGATCTGAGTACNAAACGTAAACTGTTTCTTTGTTCTTGAAAGTGATTTAAATATGTATTTCATCACTAGGCATGGTGATCATCGTCACTATCTTTAGCTTGCTGAACACTGAATGTCCCAAGGGAATCCCACATCTGAGCATCTCTAGGGAGTTTATGGAAGGTTGGACAGCAGAGAAGCCCACGGAGAGCTCACTCGGCCTGTTTAATTTCTGCTCTTCTGTTTCCTGGTTGAGTCGCTATTGACTCCTGAGTTGGAGCTGACTGTGCNGCTGTTTTCTGTGGCGGGTGATGTTGGAGGCTTCCCTAACAACGCTGATTCCCTGTTTTTCATTATGTCTGGCTCGTTTTTCATGCTTACAACTTTCAGTGTAAGTATATGAATAAACAGAGAATTTAGTGTCACCTCTGTCTCCCTTCTTTACATCCTGGGAAGAAAAGTTGCAAAGACAGGACAGAGGGCTCACATACCCAGCGTTGTTTCTGAGTCANGCAGTCTTGGTGCAGTGCTCGGGCTCAGCGTTGGTTCAAGGCTAGCCTCTAAACTGCAGACTCTGAGCTGGTTTTCCACCTGTGCCCCAAGATTCTGTCTAAAACCCCAGCTTGCCTTCAAGGGCTGGATGTCTTTGGTTGCTGAGGTCTGTGAATCCTTCAGTCTTTTCCTTCTTTTTCACGACTTCGGTATTTTGGAGCATATTGGGAGAACATGCTGAGAGATAACACCCTACAGGTGTTTGAATTTGTCTGGAGTGTATTTGTAATTAAACTGAAGTTATGCAATGTGGAAGGGCACCACTGAGGTGAAGCCCCTTTTGTGGTACATCAAGCCAGGAGTGCAAGACACTGATCTGTCTTAATACTGTTTGTAGCATTTGGCTTTGTGTTAATTACTATAGCATAATGCATAGGATANTCACCTGACAAAGGAGAGCATGTAGCTCATGGTTCTTGAAGCTCCAGTCTGTAGTCACAAGGTCCTTGCTTTGCGTCTTTAATAAGGGTGCTTAACAGAAGCAGTGGGAAATGGGCACGGTTGAAGTAGGAACAGAGAGAGACATGACTGAGAAAGTGACAACCCCCTTCAAGAGCACACCTCTAGTGACCAGAGGACCTTGCAAAATGTTCTATCCCCTCTAAAGGACCACAGTGTCTCCTAGTTGTAGCACTCCAGGGGCCACACCTTTAACACATTAACTTCTGGAGAATGCTATCTNTATTCAAACCATAGTAGCAGTAATGCTAACCTTGATTTTGGGTCAAAATGTTCCTAGCCAAGATTCTCTATTATAAACTTACTATTTTTGACAAGAGTTTGAAAGAGGATACTTAGCAATTGGCAAATACTTTTGTGGGGAGACAAATGCCTGTTTCTCCTTACTTTTTCTTTGGCTCATTGAGTTTAGCATTTGTTGGTAGGTTTTACACTGAGAAATAATAACTGTGGTGTTTTAAGGGTAATTTCACTCATTGCTCTACAATTGTTCATTGGAACACTTGTGTACGGAAGACTTGTTCTGGACCAGGCANGATGACACACACAGTAATCCCAGTACTCAGTAGGTTAAGACAGGAAGAGAAGAGTTCCAGGCCAGCTTGGGACCCCCTATCAACACCCAAACCCCAACAAAACAACAGAGAAGGAATGTTTTCTTCCCTTCTCCTTTACAAGTTTGTTCAACTATCTGTTCCTATCTGCANAGAGTTACATGACATAAGACATTAGTTTTTTGGATTCTAATCCATTATTACTGNTGCCGTTTATGTTGTTTCTTATTTTGCCACTAATGTTTGAGCTGAGCCGCTGACATCAATATTTAGCATGACATGAATGGTTCAGTACTGAGAATATAAATTATGATCATATANTTTCTCTGAATTCTTAAGAGATTACAAGTACTAGGTCCCCAAGGTGAGACCTGAAAGTCCTATAATGGTGTATATGCATAGATATTAGTTTGTCTCTATCGTATCTATCTTTCTTTCTATCTATCTATCTATCTATCTATCTATCTATCTATCTATCTATCTATCTATCAAGACA